>VWYK01004396.1:0-15585 GCA_013399775.1 Semnornis frantzii
AGAGAAGTGTCTCCTCATGTTGAATTGAATCTATGCTCGTGAATTTGACAGGATGTTAGAAGGAAACCAGTCTTTCCAGGTGATTTTTCATATACTTTTTTCCATTTTGCTTTTTTTTTTTTTCTTTTTTTTTCCCCCCAGGACATAGTCTCTGTAACAATCCCCTTTGAAGCCCCAGAGTACTGAATTTCAGATAAGTCTGGAAATTAATTGCCACCTCTTTTTTTTTTTTTTTAACTAAACTGTGTGCTTGGAGAATCAAGATTGTCCCCCCACACCTAAGGCTCTCTTTTCTTAGACAAAAAGAATCCCTTCTTGAGGACTCTTTCTGTTCATGTCTGTAATCAAGAGAGCTAGAAAATTAGCACTTTAACCATGAGTGATAGCTACCTTTCTAATAGTTACAAAGCTATGAACCTTGTTATGTTTGTGGCTGTCAGATCTCTTTCCTTGAAGTTTAAGCTGAAAACTGACTTGACTGTCACAGGCTATCTCTTCCCCTGAGAACTGCAGAGCTGGAAATGGGGTTTTTACACTCAGGAGAGTCTAAAGCAGAGAAAGGTTGCAGCATAAATAATCTTTTTATTTCAATGAAAACTACATGCAGAGGTCAGACCCAGCAAATAAAGGAAAGGATGTGTATAGAGTAAATATGAATACACTCAATAAAAAAAAAAAAAGAAGAAAAGACAATCATTTCACCTTAAAGGTATCCCAAATCTTACTGTGTTTGAATTTCATGTTTAAGTAATTTGTGCTTGGTTTTGGTTGTTTGTTTGTTTTTTTTTTTTTCTCATCTGTGGTCGATTTCTTTAGGAGAGGAGAGCCTGAAATTTTACAGTCTGTTATTTGTAAGGAGTAACTTTCCACTTAAATGAGCAGTGTCAAAGTTGTACCTGAGTTTTGTGGTTCTTCTTGTTGTTGTTATGCCTTAAGGAGTTTTAGTATCAAGTAAATCAGTTGTGATTTGCAGGGATAGAATGGACAGGTCAAAAGGACTCTACTGTTGGAAAAAATGTGTCGGCAGAATTTGATCAGTGTCCAAATGAATCCTTCTCTATAAAACAAACAAACAAACAATTCCAAAACCCTCAAATGAACAAAAAAACCAAAACCCCCAAACAACAACAATCATAAACAACCAAAAAACTCCACCCTACCCCCGCAAAAATAAACAAAGAAAAAACTCCTCAGAACCCAATGAAACACAAACCCAAGTATTTTGCTTGGTAATCTTGGTAGGAGAAAAAAGAAGTGGATTTTTTTTTTTTTTTCTTTCATACAATGCTTTGGGTTGGAAGAGACCTTATTAAAGATCATCTAGGTAAACTTCCCTGCCGGGACACGGGACACCTNAACTTCCCTGCCGTGAGCAGGGACACCTTCCACTAGACCAGGCTGCCGAAGCCTTTGTGCAACCTGGCCGTGCACACTTCCAGGGAGGGGGCATCTACAGCTTCCCTGAACAGCCTGTTCCTGTGTTTCATCACCATCACTGAAAATAATTTGCTCCTAATATCCAGTCTAAGTCTACCCTTATCCAGCTTAAAGCCACTTCTCTTTGCTTTATCACTAGAAGCCCTTGTGAAAAGTCTGTACCCAGCTTTCTTGTAGCACCCCATCAGATACTTTCATGAGAAGTATGTATTCATATAGCAGGAAAAAAAAAAAAAAGGTGGATTATTCTATACTCTTATTTCCATTGATAATATGTTTTTTTTTAGATATGCTGGCTCAAGGAAAACTGCTCAGTTCAAAACTGTTTTTCTATTCTGAAAATAAACTAATTGTATTTCTTCTTTTATGGTGGCATAAATGCATACATCTTGTAAAAATAAAATTCAGCCATGCTTTCTTGTGCTCCCAGAACTGAGTACACTTTAAATCCTTGGCTCTGCTTTGTGTGGATTAGTTTTTAAATGTTCTTCTGCTGCTAAATACAAAATACGTATTTTTATTGAATGATTGTGTGGAAAATTAATTGATACTGTAAGGCAGACAATGTAACAGACTTAAAGAAGCAAAACAAGTATACATTTGGCAACAGTGAAGCTGCAGGTGTCAAATAGCAGTAAATTGTGTATTGCTGTGTTCATTTGTGAAGTGTTAGGGTGCTGCCACTGCATCTGCAAGAGCAGGGACCTGACTTTGAAGATGCCATGTGAGGCTGATTTTCAATACTATAACTGAATACATGTTCAGTCTTCTGCAAAAATGTTTACAAGATTTTTTTTTTTTTCTATTCAGCAAGCTGAAATCTTATGTTACATGAATTCCTGTATGTTACATGAAATTCCTAAGGGTTTTTTTTAAAGTGCAGATCATTTGCACAGCTGCTTTAGTTCTGATCTCTAAGCCTATAATTTACAGCTTCTTTCTCTTTCCTTATGCCTCTGGTGCTTTTTCTTTAACCTTTTTTTGATTAACAGATTTATGATACTAAGTCACATTTGATGTAGAAGTGTTTGTTGCCTTGTCATGTATAGGCTCCTAAATTACTCATTTGCTCCTCCATGAGACTCTTCTGTCTGAAAACAAAACATACTCTATCTGTATGTTGTCTGAAGTGATTTCAGGTGGCAGATTCCAGGAAGGGCAGAAAAGAGGCATTATAAGCAAAAAATACTTTTACAGGTACATGTCTTTTTATGTGTAATTTGTAGTTTTATATTTGTCTATTTCCCCTATACTGTGACCTATGTAAGACTGAGGGAGATTCCATGATGTGAATTCCTTATGGAATCAAGAGTTATTTTAGTCAATCTGTTTGAGACTGTTGTTACTGCTTTTAGAAGGGTTTCTTCTGCAGTTTGTAAATTCTTAGAGATCAAATTAAGACTATTGAACTGAAGACTAAGAAAAATTGAATTATAATATTAGAAAGGATTTTTAGAAGTCACTTTTCAAAAGCCATCTGAAGTTATTACTATTTATTTTAAAAACACAGTTTATTCTATTTTAAAAATTATTGTTGGCATTTAGTGTTACAGCGAATTAGTTCGGACCAGAAAGGCAAAAAAAGTATTTTTTTTAATCTGAAGCATACTCTAGATTTGTATAGAAAATTGCAAGAACCTCCAAAATCACTGTTCCTGATAATGGGGTTGCCTGGCTGTTTTGTGTACAAAGACACCAAAAGAAGGTCCATTCCAGGACTGAAATGCTCATAGAAAGCAACATAATTTATTAGAATCGTGCTACCTGATTCCTCCAGATGAAGAGGCTCCTGTAACAATGTGTGCAATATGGTAATGGTTCCTCACTACTGCCAAGCTCTTTTCAGTCTTTATCTGGATTAGGATTAGATTTTATAATCAGTGCTTCAGTACCGTCTCACATGTCCAAGCACTGATAAAAGTGATCCTCAGGAGGCTGGAGGCAGGGTATGTTTCAGGAACATCCCAGCCAGGAGACTGCCCCTGCTATGTAAGGACAGGGCAACAATGTCTAGAGCTGCTGCTGGCTCACTCTCGAGAGCACGGAAGCAGACACGCTATATCAAACGGTGAATACACATTTGTTTTGTGATTTTAGTGTGTAGCAATCATCAGCTGAAACATCTGTTATAATAAACTTGACATTTGCACTAATGATAGCATCAGTTAGCTTAATGCCCTGTATTAAATGTGCTTCCCAGAAGGGTTGCCTTTTTTCAAAGGGGAGGGTAGATTTGCTTACTTGTGTTTTTGGAAACCATGGAAGAATTGGTCTTCTGTGGTCTTCCATGTGGCTGATGGCTGACAGTAGGACTGGAAAATGGAACAGGAAGAAACGAGATTGGCTGAAGAAAAATACTCTAGATTTAGTCCTAACAGGGCAGATTTGTGAATACAGAGGGAGCAGTGGTTGGAAGCAGTTAGTAAAGACAGAATCCAGTCTCTGGTATTTTGGATTGAGGTTTTGTCCTTTTTTTTTTTTCTTTTTTGTGTGTGTGTGTGTTGATGAGGCTTGGAAGATGGGACAATTTATTAAAAAAACAAAGAAACAAAATATTAGAATTACTGCGACATGAGACTTTCTATAGAATTTAATTCTATTTCTAATTTAAAAAAAAACCACAAAAACGCACCAAAATCAACCAAATAATAAAAACAAAAAACCCCACAACAACAACAAACCACAAAGAAACAAACAAAACACGCAAACACCTAAAACAAACAAACAAACCCCCCAAAATAAAAACAGAAAACCCCAATGGCTGATTGTTTGGAACCTCCTTCTGGCTTTGCAGAGACTGTTAGAAAACTTCATTCATAGCAATGAGTTACAAAGAAAAGAAATAAGCAGTTGAGTCTTGTAAAACACATGTGATTATATTGTTAGCTATCTACTTGTTTATTTGTAAGCAGCTTTTTGTATGTAGTAGAACCTCTGAGATTAAAAGGAGTTCATGGTAAGAGCAAGAAAAAAAATCTTGGTTACTGAGATCAGTTCTCTGTCTGAAGGGTAATGTTTGAAGCAGAATTCAGAGCTGTTTATAAAACAACAGAACAACGGTGAGGATTTGTTTTCCAAGTGATAGCCTTTTTATTTACATTTCAATGGTGGTTTATTATGCCATTGCAGTTAATCACAACATGATACATCACAGCGAGAAGTGATGAGATAAAAGGAACTGCAGTTCTGATGTAACATCAGTTATATTGCTTTGAACTTGGAGGAGATTTGTAAATTTGGGAAAACATTAGACTCCTTCTGTGCATAAAATAGCAAATACCATTTAAAAAAAAAAATCATTGAATCAGGAACAATAATTTTAACCTGGTAGTGATTGTAAAAGCCATAGCTGATTTTGCTAATAAAGGCATGAAAATGTATACTAAATACTGCTTCCATTTTCAGGATGACAGACTATGCCATAGGGCTGGAACTTTTGACATTAGTGCATCTCTTGAAGCAGCTTCTGGTTCTTTTTCAGTAATATCTTTTATATAAAGATTTTTTGTAGAACCTATGCCAATATAACACCATCACATCTTAGTAAGACATCCTTTCACCTTTTTGAAAAGGAAAGCTGATTTTCCCTTTCACAATATGCAAAACTTGAAGAATAAGCAGCACATTTTAGTATTTACCCATTTTCCTTTTTTGGTTGTCATTATCTTTGCTATACTGCTGTTTCTGTAGATTATCTTGGAAAGGTTAAGGTCACAAGTAGTAATGCTGTGGGTGTGTGAAATGTTTTGAAATATCTAAATTATGATGATGACTTTGTGTTTGCAAAGTATATTCAACCGTGTAGATATTAATACCTCCTGCTATTCTTATTAATTGCATTGATACCACTCATACATACATAATTCATCTCCTTCTTGCTGCATTATCCCTTCAAATCTATGTATGTTTATATAATTCAAATTTTATTCAGATTCGTGTCGTAAGAATGTAACTTTGATTGCAAAGTCAACCACTTGAAAATTGAAAAGAGCATTTTTATGACTGTCAGTACGGCGTTAATTCAGCTCCCTTCTGCATTCATCTGGCGGACTGAGTGATGTCCTGTTGAAAAATAATATCCAATGGGTAATTAAAATTTATATAATGATGCATAGATATGAATGCTACAAGGGAAGAATTACATTTACATAGGCTATTAGTAAGTATGGCATTTCCCAAATTGGAAGTGCTTGGCTTTGCAGCCTCAGTGTGCTTATGAAGTGTGGTATTGCAGGCGATTCCTTTTTCCCTGTAAGAGACAAAAGGAGGAAGCTACAGTACACTGTACTACTGCAAACCCCTCATCTTGCAGTACTGTTAGAGATGTTGGAGACTTGAATTTTCTAAACTGGGCAGCTGGCCCCTGAGCTACTGGACTGCCAGTGTATTAGTTTGCTGTTAATGCCAAAGGGGGAGAGAGTGTATTGATACAGATTTCTTATTAAGTGATCAGACTCTAGTCCTGCATGCAGAGGTATGGATTTCTGCTGTGTCGGAGGGCTGATGTGAGTGCTTAGTTACAATCAAGTGAAAATGGCATCGTCTAACTGGCAGGATTAATTGGGTTGTACCTTCAGTTACATAATATGTGGTAGGAATATTTTAGTACATAAAGCAATAAATGCAAACTCCAGAGAAATCAGGGTCTGTCTATCAGCATATAGTGAGTTTAAAGGTAGTTTTAGGCACCAAATGAAAAAATTACCCAAATGAAGTAAAAAAAGCACAAGGTAAAGATGTGTAAGCTAGTTCTTCCCAAAGTTCTCCTGTAAAACTTGGCATGTGTTCTAAAATATTCATTCACTTCTTGCCTACTGTGAATGTAGTGATACTTCCTGGTAGGATGGGAAGGAAAATTGTGAGCAAAAAGTCAGAATTCTGTATAATAGAACAGGACCAAGAAAGAATAAACAGTCAGAAAGAGCAGTAACACTAATGAAATGGTGTATAAAGCGATTGACAACAAACCCCAGCACTGACTGTGATGGATTTGCCCTTGCCGCATCCAGCCCTTCCCTTATACGTCAGCAATAGCATTGGCATGGTATTGAATACCCACTGCCTGGTTCAGCTGTCTGTCTTGGCTTGTGGCCTATCCCAGCTTCTTTGGTGGGGAGTTTGGAAGAGGGAATTTATTAACCCTATCCTAGATGAACTCAGGACATGGACTTTTATCGATACTCTATTCAGAGAACAGTTTCAATGATATATCATCAGAAATTTTTTGAGCAGCGTGAAACACTTCAGTTTTATTTGCTAGAACTCTGCAAAGACTTACCAGTCTCAAACACAAAATTGTTTTCTCCGTCTGCTAGAGGTCTGGACAACAGAGTTTTGATAGAAATTCTGAACATTGAAGAGCAAACATGAATATTGAGCAGTGAAGTGAGCCTTCCATTGCTACAACTCAACATCCAGTTTTTGAGCTAAAAGTCATTGGCGGATCAGAGATGGGAACATAAACATTTTTATTATCTGGAGCATGCCAACACATACATCTTTAATGACTGTTCTTTAGCTTTTGATTATTTACCAAAACCCTTTACCTAGGTTTAATTAATCTGTTATGATCTCAAATACTAAGAAACAACAACTTAACATTAGATGTTTGTTGTAATGCAAATACTTAACGTTTCTGTAGAAACCTTTTAGTTTGCAGATCTTCAACTGTGCTTTGCAAGGATGTGCAAACATAAATAAGGGGTTCAACACAGAAGAGACGTCTTTGAGGAGTATATTCTGCTCCGGAGGTGCAAATGCATCCTGTGATGCACAGCACGTGCATTGCAGCCAGCAGCACATAACAGACATGGGGAAAAAAGGGGAGGGATGAATTTAGAGAAACCTGTACTTCTCTTTGTCCATCTCACTATAGGAAATTTGTGTCTAGTTATACTCATTTTATACTTGGAAGGCTGGAATGAAACAGAGGTGTAAAATTGTCTTTCTGCTTCTGTGTGCTCTTACAGTGTCACTCTGTACTTCGTGTCATTCATCTCACTTTTAATGTCCATGTCTATGCACTCTGTTGCTTCTTTGGTTTTAGTTTCTTCTGTTTTTTTATTCACAGGCCTGCGGCCTCTCTGTGGTCTCTTTTCTGATGTGATGTCAAATTAGACAGAATCCTCTTTTTACAGTACAAATTCCACAAAAAAAAAAAAAAAAATTCCAGCTGCTCACAGACCTACCACTGAGCAGCTTTTCATTGAACATATATGCACTGTTTTCACTATGTGCTTCTCCAGTTAGTTCAAAGTGTGTTAGAATACTTTCTTGCTTCCTTTTTCCTTTGATAATTCAAATTAATGTAGATTTCAGAGGTAATATTAAATGGGATGGAATTCAAGGCAGGGCCTGAATCTGAATCTTCCTGTTTATAGCTGAGTGACCAAACCTCATAGCTGTAGCAACAATCAGAATGTATGTAGCTGTTACATTTGGTTATGTAACTTAAGATATTGATTGCGTAGTGCACCATAGCAGCACAAGGCATATGGCTGAGACCCACACTCAGGTGCAGGCTCCTGCTTAGGTGGTGATGGAAGACCTGGTCTTCCACAGTGGCCCATGGGTGGAGCTCTGTCATGCTCAAAATTTCATTTTCGACCAAGGAAACTTCTGCCTGCACACAAATTATTGAAACTATGTTTCTGCAGTTTCAATTTTAACAAATTGACATCCTCTGATAAAACGTTTAGCTGAAAAAAATGTCTGGGAAACCCTGTGTAAGCTCTGTTTTTCTGTTTGGCAGAGAATGGATACCTGGTATTATGTACTGGCTTTCTGCTTACAGTGTTTTACATACTCTTAAAGCAACCAGAGCATTTAGTGACGCAGGATGTTATTCATTGTTGGCTTGTATATATTGATAAAACACAATAAATCTTGCCTTTTATTCCATCTTTTAAAAATACTGTTGATTTTTTTTTTTTTTATGGTAGCATCAGGAGCCACTGTGAATGGGAACGCTGAAATATAAAACTGATATTACAAAATGTGTACTATGTCCGTGGGTTTGAGGGTTTTTTATTCCTTGATTTTCATTATAAATTGATTCGTTTTTCTTTTTAAGAACACATTTGTAATTTAATTTTTCCAGCTACCAAGCATTAGACACTTGATTAGCTTAAACTAAGAGGATTCAAGAAAAATTCTTCATGCATCATTTTCAACTTCAAATAAAATGTAATAGAATAAAATATATGTTAATTAAATACTTCTGATTCTCATTGATGCTACCACATTACACAAAATAATTCTGATACTTCGCTCCTAAATTTTTATCTAGGATACCATCTTACAGAATTTAATTTTCCTTCTTCCTACACAGCCTTGCAAAATTTTATGCCCTTGAAATTTTGGCACATAGGGATATGAAATTCTGAATAAAAAAAAATAAATTAAAACTTCAGATATAAATGCAGTAATTATATCTACAGGTAAAGACTAGGAAGTTCAAATACTAATGGTGATCCATAGGCTTTTCTTTCAAGCAAAAGTATACTAAAGGCTCCTGAGCTGCTTTAGTAACCTCAGCTGAAAGTAAGGCATGCCAGATCACAGCTCTGGCACACAGGTGATATGGCTCTGCTGAATTGATAGCGGCACTGGTAGAATTGGTTGGTAGTTTCCCTAGAGTAAATCGGTATTCCCTAAAAGGTATGTATTTAGATGAAGCAGGGCTAGTATGCTTCTCTACTCATACTCATCTAGAAGTGGGAAGTCCTCCTATCAGTGTTAGCCTTCTGTACTTCATTAGTTTGCAAAGATTTTAAGCAATTGTTTGTCTAACCGTCTCTCCATATGGGAATGAGAGAGCAGGGGCTGCTCAGGCAGTGATCCTCCTGGGAAGGGCAGATAGGTAAGAGAAGAGGAGGTTCCAAGAAGTGCTGCATGTGTTGCTGGGTCTATGGTCTTTATTTCACCTGGCTGTTTACATTGTTATCTTTTATAACATTTGTTATTTTATATATATATATATCTTTTGTGTGTATATATATTAGATATATAAAAGTATTGTCTTTTACCTGCTTGTTCAGCTAGTCTGTCAGAAGGAGATGTTCTTTGAGTGTAAAGCAGTTCTCGGGTGGCTCCAATGATACTCAGGGGAGCTTATGTACTGTGATCATCTCTGAGGCAGGAATGGGTCTTTGCACTGTTAACTCCTTCCCCACTTAGTTTCTCTCCTCTAGTGTTGCTTGTCTCAGATATTGAGCAGGCAGTTACAAGAGAGGTATGTAACAACTACAAGGGAAAATTAAAGCCTCGTATGCTTATTCCACTTGCTTTCATTAGTACAGCATCATGGTTTTAGAAGAAACTTACACGATGCTGGGGTTTTTTTATTGTTACTGTGGTTTAGCGGTTTTTTTTGTTGTGTTCCATGCCGCACATCGATACCCATGAAAGAATATATGTAGCTCACAATAACTCCTTGCTGAATTTGATCAGAGAATGTATTTAACTGAATTATGTCCTGGAGAAAAAACAGAAGGGCAAAACTGCAAATTTGTGTCTTCGCTGGCTTTCTTATTACACCTTGAGGGTGAATTCCTGATACACAGTTGTGCCTTTGCAGTCAAATCCCAGGAGTAAGCTGCCTCTGGCATTTATCACTGACAAACAGACAACTGTAGAAAGTTGGCTGTGTCAGCAACGTGAAACATTGCCCAGAAGCCTACTTGTGTGACCCTTTGACTGGTTAAGAGAAATTCTTGCTCTGGAAGGATTTACTCATCACTCAGTTTAATTGATTTGCACAAAGATGGCAATGGCAGCACTGTATGAACAGGAGGTGGAAGTGAGTAGTTCCCATTTGCTTGCTTGCTTGCTTATTCATCAGTTTAGTGCTGTAATTCACTGAAAAGCCTAAGCATGAGCTTCTTTTAATTTGTGAATATGCTGGTATTTATAGAACAACCAAATTAACTCAGTTGCACTTCATTGACCTCAGATACCAGATCACATATCATAACTCTTAAAAATACTTTTAACTGTAAACTTTGAAGTATTTTTTTGGCCTTTCATTTGAGTCTTTTCCTATTCAACTAGTACAATCTGTTCTAGTACAGATCTCTGAAAGGGAAGAGTTATTAGCAGTTAATTGTTTAAATTTCTTTAATTTTTTGCATGCATGGCAGTTAAAAAAAAAGTAATAAATATTTTACGATAGTTGTTCTATGCTTTTTAAAAAAAAAATAAAAAAGAAAGCTTTATTTATGCCTAGGCTGTTAAAAAATTATTTCTTTAACAAACATGAAGGCACAGTAAAACCGAAGATGGTGATATCTTCATATTACTCTGAAGCTGCAGAGCATGGACATGCTATAATATGTTCCTGCACAATTTTATTCAAGCTATTTTAGATAAGAAGGACATTTTAAAAGTAATTATTAAGTATGACATTTCCTTTTTAAAAAAATACAGATAGATATGGAGCACCTATTGATTGGCATCTGCATGTAATCCTACTTATCGGATTTAACTAAATCTCTCTTTGAAGTGTTGTTAGACTGAACTGAGATGCTTTCATCAAATTTCACATCACTGGCATAATGGATTTCTCTAGTTTGTCATCTATTGAATAAAGTACAAACTTAAACTCTTTATAAATAGAAACGGCAAAAAACCCTCACACCCTCTGGAAATTGCTTTGTGATTAAATCATTCTGTACATGTTCTCAGAGTTACTTCTTTATTTTAGCTCCTTAAGATTGTTTACTTTCTAACAGAAATGTATCGGAGCAAATAGTGACAAAATTAGAGTTTAATCAGTGTACTGGGTCAGGTTTATGTCTTTCTGGGGCATGGCTAGTCTTTCTATCCTTTTCATGTGTGTGTGTGTGAACTTGTTTTTCCAGTTCCATAGTGTTTTCTGGTGCTGCATGGTAATTTTTCCCTTGCTCTCTATTGATTAGTACATGAATAACTCTTTTAGCAGCATCTTTCCAGCACATTTCTGATTCATGATCTGATTATTTTTTCAGATTTGCTTACAATTTTGCCTTTGTAATGTTTGTCTGTCACATATAATTGTAAAAATGGTTTCACTTTATAAGACATTAAATCGTAATCACTGAATGTGCATTCTGTATATCAGTTGAATTAATGTCTGAAATCTTAGTTTCATCTAGCATATTTGGCTTTTAGTGTCATATATTTATTTTGATCATTCTCCATTCATTGTGATTTTTAGACCTGCAGTTTTTAACTACTTAGACAGTAATTCAGTCAAAATAAGACTTCTGCTATTGAATCGAAAATATACTAAAAACAAACATTCCAAACATTATGGATGTATTGATCCTTTTAAGAATTATTTAATTGACCTGGCATTTTAAATTAGAGATGTCATCTTCTTATACTGACAAACTATTTGGAAATGCAGAACATTAGCTAACAACTTTATTTTGGTAGCATTTCTGATGCTCCACTATAATGGAATGCAGGATATGTTAGTACATTATTTGGGTTACTATGCTACTAGCATCCAGAGCCACACGCTACATCTGGCTAGTGTGGGTGATAGTCACAGTATCAATTCTACATGGGCAGAGGCTTTAGTGTGGACTGAAGAAGCTTGCCTGAGCAAATAAACTGTAGAAAATCATATGCTTCTCCATTTCCACTGTGATGGTTACAAGAAGTAGAAGCAATTCAAATATTTTTGACGTATACCTGCATATGTTACCCTTTTCTGGATGTAAATTTGAAATTCTCAAATTCAAGTGAGTGCTATGAAATAGCTGGGGAAACAGAACCAAGAAATAAACAATTAAAAAAAACCCCAAAACAAGAAAACTCCAAACCACCAAACCAAAACAACAAGAACAAAAAAAATCCCAAACCATAAACTCAGTGAGACTGCTTCTTTGGCAGAAGTCTTTAAAAAGGATATAGATGTGGAAAGCAAACACTTCAGTGCACTGCGTTAAAGCATAGCAAGCAGTGAGAAATTTTATGAAATACATTAAGGGCAAGTCTTGCATCTGGAAAAGAACAACTCATGTACTGGCATAGGTTGGGGACTGACCTGTTAGAGAGCAGCTCTGGAGAGAGGACCTGGGAGTCCTGGTGGACAACAGGATGCCTGTGAGCCAGCAATATATCCTTGTGGCCAAGAAGAACAATGGCATTCTGGGGTGTATGAGTCTGATTCTGTGCATGGTGATAGTAGCAAAGCCAAGTAAGACATGGCTTTTGCCCTTTGTGTTACACGAGAGAACTACTAGTTGAAAAACATGAGGTGCTAGGAGGAAAGTGGTAGTGAAAATGAGAAACAAAGAACTAAAGCATAGTACATCGAAGTATTAACTCTTTATAGGATAAAGACAGGAACAGTAAAAATTAAGGAATGATAGAATTCTCCTGACAATTACTTCAGGTGAATTGAAAATACTTTTGCAAAAGGAAAGAATAGTATGGGAGAAAAAGTAGTCCAGTAATGAATGAAGGGAAAAATAGAACTGCCAAATCCTCCTAGTTTCTGCTCAAGAACCATGTCTTGCAGACAGAGGAAAGAGAGATACTGCTTTAAATGATCCTCTCAAGAATAATTCTGCTTTGCTGCATATTTCAGCAGAAATGCTGTGTTTTTTTCCTCTCTGATGTACCAAAGGGAATTGTTGCCTATTTCTAATTCGTTATCTCATTGTGGATAATTCTAAAGATTATATTACAGCTCGCTGTTCCTTACCTACACAGGTGAAGACTAAGCTGGTTCTTAACCGTTTTTCATTTCAGTGCCTCTCAAACCACGCCCAGCTGTGAAACCTCTAATACAGTAACACAGAGTTGAAGGCAAATCATGCTCAGCTTCACCTGAGCTGGGAGTCCAGAGCCATAGCTGCAGGCTCTCTGTGTCCCCTACCCATACCTACATCTGATTTCTATACTCTGCTTGAACTGCCTTCCATGTTACAGTTCTATAAAAACACTGTAAATCTTAACTATTTACAGTTCCGGGAGTTTTTAGCCTGAGGCATAACTGGATGAGATTTATAAATCTGATAGGAAGAGTTTAGTATTTATTATGTGAAGTCTGAGTAATTAACTCTCTTTCATATGTCTCAGTATACTTTGCACTGTGTGGTTTTACTAGGTAGTTATCACATGATAGCTAAGATGTCAGTGAGTCACTCTCGGTGCAGTGAGGCAGCTGTCCCCCATTCTGTGCCATACAAAGCACCACATGAGGTGAGCCAGTCAGCCTCTGGTACCAGAAGCCCAGGCCAGCCTGCCATACAAAGCACCACATGAGGTGAGCCAGTCAGCCTCTGGTACCAGAAGCCCAGGCCAGCCACACTGGGCAAGTTCTGACGATGGAGCTCAAGCAGGGGTCCAGAAGATGCTTGGCCAGGCACAGGCATAGCTGCAGCCTCTCAGACCCGGGTGAATGGCAGCTTCTTAGAGAATGGGGCTGGCCCTTCTAGTCAGCCCAGTCCCAGCAGCCTGGCCCAATGATAGGCTGTACTGCAGCATGGCCAGCCCTGTGGACAGACCGTCACGTTAGCCACTCGGTTTGGTCTTGTAGGATCCTTCTTACTTCCTGCTTATTTTTCAGCTGTGAAGAGCTATGATTTCAGTCTCAAAGGAAGAGCTTTGTTAGCAGAAGGGAACATAAATTTTTCACTGTACAAGCAATAAAGATTGAAGAGGGTGCAGTGTTTTTGCTCAGCTTACCCATGTGTGCCTGTGCTGTCTCCACATCTCACTGTCACAGACGAGTTGCAGAATTTTCTGATCCTTCCTGCAAATTGGCCCTGAAGTGCCACAGCATCCCAGGAGCTTTGTTTATACCTCATCGGTCAAAAATAAATAGGCCTGATACATCTACTTATTTTGAACAGTGATGAAATGCAGTAAATAGATGTCACCCTTGATGGTGGTACAAGTAATACATGAATACTTTGCAGGCATCTGCTGTATATTCTGAAACGCTGCCTAAAGTTACGGTAGCTGAAAATGCAAAATGCCACATAGGGATTTTTATTCTAAATATGTGAGTGAAACAGTTCACAATGGAATGGGGAATGAAAATGTTACAATATTTTTTGAATGCTTCGTTGGCCTGACTTAGAGCACTTGAAATGTCCTAACTTTGGAATTTTTTGTGTGGGATTTGATATCAATACCAGCTTTGGCAATTGTTATCTATATTAACAAATTAGGTGGAATAGGAAGGGTCAAGCATTTTGTACTGAGGCACCAATACTTGCAGTATGTGTTGTTCAGGGAGCTTACCCTGGGCAAACTGTAGTCCAGTCTGTGCACTAAGGTGGTCTGTAATTCCAAGCTATGCAGGGGACTGCTCCCCCTTCAGGATTGGGGCACTTGTACACTTTATTCAGTTTTCTTCACAAAGGGTCTAGTTAACTAGCACCAGAACTATTCTGGAAACTTGACCCTTACACTTGAAAAATGGAGAAGCCAGGTGGTTCTTTTCAAAACTACTTTAGTACTCTGAGCCAAGGTCCAGTTTAAATACAACTTGCATATTCTGTGTATCCGAATGTTTGAAAACTAATAAGGCTCATCTTCCACGGCATAGTAAGGTCTGTGGTTAATGATAGCACTGTGTTAATGGTAGAAACTGCTTTCAAATAACATGTAACTGAAAGCCCAGTCTACTTTTGTTCTTCAGAATGTAATTGATGCATGTTTTAATGTTGGGGTTTTTTTTTGGGTTTTTTTGGCTTTACACTTGGTATCCAGAAGGAGCTGGAAACAACTAGGCTGAGTACTTGCTTTAATTAAGAGTTTGAAGGAAAAAAATAGAATCTGGTGACACATTATTCATGCCATTTTTTCCCCTCTAAGTTATTTTGATTTTAGAGCATTAGAGATAACTCACATTTATATGGACTGTGTGGCAATCTATGGTGAGTATGGTATTTCATACTACATTGATGGAACAGTAAAAAAAAAAGTGTGTCAACAGATAAAGGAAAAAATGTGGCTTTGGGATAAAACAGAAACAGAAGTTGGTAGTGGGAATAAAGTAGTACAAAGAATCTTTTTTCTTAATTCTCTACAACAGCTGAAAAATTTCTATACCTGTTGAGAGTTCAGTAAGTACTGCAATTTATACATGACTGATAGCTCTTTTTCTTTTTCCTTTTTCCTTTTTCCTTTTTTCTTTTTTCTTTT
>VWYK01004398.1:0-12341 GCA_013399775.1 Semnornis frantzii
AGGAGGGTGAGGGGAAAGAAAGAAAAGAAAAATCTCAAACTAGTGCTAACCCAGGTGAAATGGATATAAGCATTACATCTGACTCTGAGCACAATTTTTCATTCCAGCCATGATCAGAGAAAGAAACTACTGTTCTTCATGAAGTTTTCAACTTCTGGTAACCTATAGTCCCAGAGTCAGTTCTCTATGGCGTGGCTGGATAAAGAAAAAGCAAACAATGCAAATCTGCCTGGTCAGTTTTCAAAGAGAAAAATATTCCAGAGAATTTAACACAGCTGCACTGGTGATCCCCACACATTAACTGGAGCACTTGCAAATGAGAACATCTGCATGGGTTCAAAATCAGACGTACAGTATCTTAAGGCAAATCCCTCTTTCAGTCTAATTCCTAATGTAAAACATCTGAATGGATATAAAGTAATAGGATATGATTTTAGTACTTTAGATAAATACAGTTAAAACCAACAGATCTACTGCTGACTTAACAATGAGGCCATTCCCTGACCCTTCTGCACGTAAAAGGCCCCAGTTCGTTCTTCTCCCACCAATGTCTTCTGATCATCTAACTTCCAGTTAGCCCAGTTCATACCACACCAATATAAAATGCTCATAAGGATCACTGATACCTGCTAAGCTTCTACTCATGTTCTTATCCCTTTCCATTGCAAAGGATTTATCATCATCATATACAACTTCCTTCATTGTCCTAAGGCTTTTTTACAGACTACACCCAGTCATAGTCAAAAGTATTTATATTCAAACAGAATATGCAGCAATAGAGGAAGTATAGGGAAAATAAAATCCAGGGGCAAAAGCTTTGCTAACTTATTACACTTACTGCCCAATGGGAAGGTAAATTTAAAGACTGGAGTACAAGCGACAGCATTTTCCCACTACTCTCTTGCTTTTCTTCAAGATTTCCAATGCACAGCAACTAAAAATGATACCTACAAATATCTGTACTATAAATTTCGGGAGAACATTAAGGTTTCAGATAAACCTATAACATCCTGGCTTCCTCTTCTCTGTATGAAAACATATTCTTCCCCAGATTCAAATAAGCAAACCGGGTATATGAAATTGATGAAGAAAAGTCTTGGTCTTTTTGATTATCCACATATATCTGCTCCCTGAGAATCCCACAATTTTTAAATGGCCTTCACATTTTGGATCCTTACATCAGTATTTCCTCACTTTAGCCAGCATAGTAATTTCTAACACAAAAATAATCCTGCTGTTCTTTTACATGGACACATGCTTAACAAGGAAACGTCACAGTCTTTACATGGATACAATGGGATACTACACAGCTTCTTACAGCAGCCAGCCCATATAACGTTCAGCACAAAGAAACACAGACAGCATGGCATGTTCAAAAGCCATAGGACTGTTGCACTTGACATAAGCACTTCACCTTCTATTTTGCAGGGTGCCTTCTGAGTCAAGCGTCAATGGCTGTGCTCAGTTACTGTTTCACTACAACTGGAGCTGTTTTCCTTTTGTGAAGGGGAAAACCGAACCAAACCCAAGCCCGCAACCAAACAAACGAAGAAATAAAAGCCCAAACAAACAACGACCACACTTCTTTCTGGCAACAGTGGGGGAAAAGAAGAAAATTTCTAGACAGTGGCACAGCAATCTGACCACTGTTGTCCAGCTTCAGTTTTCAGGACTGGGCTCTCTCATTGCCATTTCTACATGTCATGCAGCAGTAATCTCACAAGTCAGAATAATGAAGTGATCTATTACAAAAGTGGAATAAAAACATTTATATTTTAAAGTGATCTATAAAACCCACTGAACAGGAATATGTACATTGTGTAGTTATTAACAGAGTAGCAATTGAAGCCTAATGTTTTACACTAGTCCATGGATAATCAGACATCAGTAGAGTCTGATTTCTGAACAGCACTTAATAATATGAAACTAAGGACATACATTTTAGGCTGCATGCAAGCAAAAGCCTATCCCACTGACAAAATAATTTCACTCAACATATCACAACAACTGCTTGCTTGGAAATCAGCAGGACGTTCCCTCTTCAAGTAAAGCATATGCTCTGCTGAACTGGATTCTGACATGCCCACATGTGTGGACATGAAGTCATGGCATAGGACAACCCCTGAAATGTTTTTTTCTGGCATTCAGGATTCAAATTTTATATAGAAAAGGCCAAACCTCCAAACCTTTATATACCAGGCCAAACCTCCAGAGGCATCTTCACACATGCCTTCAGCCAAGCTGATTTAACTTAAGCTCAAACTAAAATCACTTGCTCTGCACATCTCATTTATTTCCCCTCTACAAACATAATTGCTACAGTTAGATTGATTTTTTTTAAAAGTCATTATCATTACATAAAGCAGGCTACAATTTCACACGTATCATAGTTTTAGACATTTCTATTGGTTTTGATGATTTTCACATCCCTACACAACTCACTATTTCAGAGCGGCACACGAAGCAAGTATAAAGAATGCTAAAACAAAGGAGATAATTAGATTTGTTTTAAGAATAAGTTATGAGGACAAGTACAGAAACATTTTTGGTATACTCTGAAGGAAAGTACCACACTTTGAATTTAACTTCAAAGAAGATCTGCACAAGCAGGGTAGGAAAGAGTAGAGGTTCTACATTTTGTGGCAGGTCATAGGAACACTTTTTTGGAAGGATTCGTGATGCATTTCTCAAAATAGCAATCTTTCATTAAGGCCCAGTCAACCTTAAGGGCCACTTACAACAACATCTCCTAATAGTGTGACATGTAGGCAAATAAAAGAGGGAATATGCCTAGTTACATCTGTTTTGTGAACACCTAGTGGAAACTTCATTAGCAGTTTGAGCAGCGGAATATTTTGTTACAGCCAACATTTCCCAGATATAGGAGGAAAAACCATGACCACACTTCTGTAGCACCAAAATATTCAATTTGGAAGATCTAGGGACCTTGCTTGCTTGTTTTTAAGGAGTAAGCTTGCATTGGGGATTCCCAGCATTTTAGCTATTTTTTCCCATTGTGAAAGCATCAACAGCACAAGCTCCTGACAAAATGTTTTTTTAGCAGCATTTAGAAAAAGGAATATGAATCTGAAACACGAATTTAGAATTTTAAGGACATGCACATTACTTATGAATAGCTCTCGCTGAAAGCAATTGGACTACCATTTGAGTCAATGCCACTGAAACCGAACCTACTTCTCTTGACATTTGTGAAGACCTCAACCTAAATACGTTTTTAAAACGTCACAGTTTCCCACTGTACCTTTTTAAAATTTTAAATAGCTTGCTAATAATGACCGTGACCACAATGATCAATTTTTTTAAGAGCACCAGGAAAGTAAACACCTTCAATACTACTTACATTACACCTTCTTCCTCAGGTTTCAACCATACAGTTAACGTAAACGAAGCTCCAAGCCTCAAAGAACGGGGAGTATACATGCAATCCTTGTGATTATGAAAAATAAAACTGGAAGCATTGCTGAAGGACCACGGATGCAATTCCCTTCTGTCTTCCACAACACAGGTACCGAGGCCTTCTGAAAGAAGTAGTTTGTATGAAGAAGGTGATGACCTGTATGGACATTCCTGAACACAAAACCTCTTGATACAGGACATAATACTTTCAATAGCTACTGAGCTATGACAAAAAGTACTTCGGTCTGGCAGCCCACAAGTGGCTTCAGTTGGCACAACTGACACGTTCTTGAAAGCTCCCACGTTTTCAAGCCTAGGGAAATGTCCCTGAGAGCTGACCAACACAAAGGAGTCATAATAAGTTAAGATTAATGTTTCAATAGCATGAAACAAGAAACGACACCTCAAGGAAAGAGCCCAGCAATTCATGTTTACAAAAAAGCTCCTCCTGATTAAAGCATCTGTAAATAAATAATGATGTCCATGTCGGTAACAATGTCCTCAGGTGGTACGCTTCAAGTGTTTCTGTAGCATTTCATCTTCAAAACACTCATGCAAGGACTGAGTCGCAGGGGACATCTACCTCTTCTGGCCAGCAAAATGCACGTGGGTGACAGCAGTATCTGCAAACCACAGAAAAGAGATACAATCTGTGGAATGAACATGCCTTTTTGCACCAACAGAGGCAATGCCACACTAGGGATATTAACAGCTACAATTCTTGCAGTTTCAGCCAGCAGCGCCATCTGCACACCTTCACTGGCTACAGACAAGGTGCCCCTCTAAGGCAATACGACTAGGCCAACTCGAGCCTGCACATGCTGGCGGCCGAGCAGAGTTTATGCCAGATTTGTCACACATGTGAGGCCAATGCTTAGCTTCGTGCATTAAGTAACACATGCAGAACAAAGTAGGCCATGCAACTTTGGCATGCCAACACCTTCCCCGTGTGTTTCAAGCTAGTTGGTTGAATCTCACATTTACCATCCCCCAGCGCTTACCTCAGCTTTACACCGCTACCTGGGATCCACTCCACGCCATCCCCACCGCGCTACTTCGGGTGACACCGAGGGTCACCCCCTTGCCCATGCCCCCGAGGTGTGCTGGGTGCCAGTGCACAGGAGCGGTAGCTTGAGCCCCCGGGCGTGTATCTATCGTTCCCTCAAGGGGATGGCCTGCTTCGTGCCTCACCCCGCTGCCCACCTCACGCTGCTCTTCTCAGCGCTCGGCAAAGCTGATTAAAACACACGCTCCCCATCTGTCCCGTGTGGACCTTTCTGACAGCAACCGCCTGCGCTGGGGCTCTCCGGCAGGCTGGACAGGGGCAGGCGGCGAACTACGCGATGACAGTAGATAAATAAGTTGCGTTACCGTTATTTACTCCGCTTGGGAGAGAAGCGAGGAGAGCGGCGCGGTGCCCGGCGGCTCCAACGCCACCCGCAGTCGCCCGGCAACGCCGCGGCCATCTCCCCGCCCCCGCGGTCCGGGACAGCCGCGGCCCCGCGGCCCCCGCCCGCCGCGTTTTAAAGCGGCCGCATCAGCAGGCGGTAGCAGGGGGGCGCACGGCTTCCGTCTTCCTCCCCCACTCCCCGTCCCATCCCGGCTTAGCTTTACACGCAGGGTGGCCCTGGGAAGGCCGTTTTGCTGCCGCTCGGGTGCGCGGTATGAAATACTGAGCACTGCCCTAGGGAGGACCGGGCAGCCCGAGGCGACCAGGCCTCGACTCAAGCATAGAATCATTTCGGTTAGAAAAGACCTTTAAAACTCAGCGAGTCCTGCTATCATGGAACTCTACCAAATGCTAAACCATGCCCCACTGCACCGCATCTCTACATCTTTTGAACACCTCCAGGATTCTACCCTGTGAGATTTGACACAAACCTCGTTTTGCTATTTGGAGAGCAGCACAAACAAGCTACAAAGTTGCCATCAGTGAGCTGAGCCCAGCTACAAGAGGCTGTTTATATGTATTTCTAGACAGAGATGTGCCAATTAATACATTCCCCGAGGATGTATAAAGCACCTATAAATTTTGTCTTTTTTAACAGAAGTTACACGAGCTGCAACCTGGCTGGCATGTTTCCTGACAGTTCTGTTGAAATAGCCTCCAGTCACTTGTCACCTTAGCATGTTTGGACTTCCACTAGCTATACAGTGACAAAATTCTTTGGCAACATACACAATCGCCAAGAAATCATCCTCTGTTATAACTCTGAATGCATTCTAACATGCCCTTCATCCTGCATCAAACAAGTGCCTCAGCAAGTCCCTGGAACATCTCTGCTTTATTATGGATCTTTTTCCTAGGGTTGTAAAAGATAAATAGTAATTCCCGCCAAAGTGATATCAGTCACTTTGCAGTGTTTTCATGTTTCTAGTACTCACTAAACATCCTAGCTCTGTTGTCAGAATTGCCTTCCCAAAAAGTACTCAAATGTATAGAACTTTGTTTGCCACAGAAGGGAGGGTGAGAAAAGATTTGTTTGAGGCATGGTTCAACACCTCAACACGTAAAACATTTCCACAGTTAGACCACAGACTACAATGTACCATTAACTGTGTAACTGTAAAAGCATTGTTCAAGAAGAAACCATGTTTTAAAGAACATAATGGACAGAGAACAGGCAAGAAAATACAGTACTAAAATCCCAGACATGAACCATCTCAGGACATCACATGAGATTCTTTCCAGTGAGGGTGGTGAGACACGGGCACAGGTTGCCCAGGGAGGTTGTGTCTGCTCTCTCCCTGAAGGTGTTCAAGGCCAGGTTGGAGGAGGTCTTGAGTGACCTGTACTAGTGGGAGGTGTCCCTGCCTATGGCAGGGGGTTGGAACTGGATGATCCTTGAGGTCCCTTCCAACTTTACCATTCTATGATTCTAAGATGGGAACAGGTGTAAGTTACAGAGCAGGCACCTAACAAAAGTAAGGACTTAAGTGGCAAATGATACTAGATTGTGATTTGTGTGCAGTATTCATTAAATATTTAAGAGGTATCTGAAAGGAAATTCAGAGCGCATTCATCACAAAATGTATTTTCTGTTATGTTCTGCAAATATTTGGTAGCCCCACCACCTCCTAGGTACACCAGAGCATCTTTCATAGTGCTTAGTTTGGGGAAAAAGGTCCCAGCTCATGTTGTACCCTCAACCCCCAAAGAGAACCAGGCTGACATAGATCAGTTTCCCCCGTTACATATTTCATCCAAATGCACAACAGAGTAGTACAAACCTTGCAAAAATACAATGCACACCAACATCACAATTACTCAGCACATTTTTGTTGAGGACACCATTGTTTATCACAAGTAAAATGAATAAACTACGAGCAGGAGATTAAATAGACAAGGAAGCATCCAAAGGCCTTTGCAGCCAGAAGTAGGCATGTGATACAAACTTTACCACAAACAAAAAACCTGAGAGTGTTCTTGCAGGAAATACTATGGGTCCCTGTTCACGAGAGTGTTTTAAAGCTCTTTAATGAACGTATACAAAAACCAGTGAATGCCACCAGGCAAGAAAGTATTATGCTAGTATTATGCAGTGAATCCTTCAGGAGAATTCATTATGGCCATTCAGTGGAACTAGAATTGTGGCATGAGGGAAATTACCTAATGCTTTAAGCTTCTAAGTGACAACTGTTCATCTCATCAGAAATGGAAGTTTTCAGTAACTCCTGGAATGCTCTGAGCCACGAGATGCCACTGGAGAATCTTACTTGGATCAGAATGTTGTGTCATAACTGGGAAGTAAGATATCAGTGATTCAGCACCTTAACCAAGGCAGATAGCATCACCCAAAGGAGATTTCCATACCAGCTGTTTTCTAAAGCCATGTTAGGACCAGATTAGGACCCACTGACTGCTCTAGAAGATTGGGGCAGCTTACTGAAGAAAAGAAACTGTAAAGCCTAGATATACAACAGTCCGTGCCTTGACTGGAAAATTTTTAAAGACCACAAGTCTAAAATTTGTATGTTCTGAAGCAGGAACTTGATATCAGAAGTTATCTTTCTATAATAAAGTTATAAGCCCTCAAAGATACATTTGCACAATCTCAGTGGAGCATCTTGTTGGAGGTGCTAAAACCACAAGGACTAACTAAATTTGCATACAAGGCAAAAACACTTCCAAATTTCAGTGTGCTCAATGTTGTAACAGTGATTGCCTTGTAGAATGAATAAAAGTATTAAAATGCAACAATAAATCAATTATTTAAAAAGCTACTTTGCACAGTGTACGGTTTTCTGTGCTTTAAGTTGGTATTGCCATGTGTAAAATTATTCCTTAGAATCATGGTTCTTGAAACCATTGAGGTAGAATTTCAAGTAATCCATTTCTTTCCTCAAAACACCACGGATATTCTGCATCACCACAATTGCTTGTAAATAATATTTTAATTAGCAGTGAGCAAAGTCTTTACAAGCAATTTGTTGATCAGTTTTTGCCTTGTCTTCTATTCATAAAGAGTTCTGCTAAACTGAAGAATTTTGCAGGGCACTGAAAGCTTCCATCTGTATCCTGTTCTGCAAACACTTTATACCCATATTAGCTTGTGTTTGTGCAGTAGTGACTAGTCACACACCTTCTCCTGTTATGTGAAGCGACCTATGTAGACTGGGCCATGCAGCATGACTTTGAGATTAGACTCAAGTGTACTATTCAAAACTCACTTTTGGTGAATATTCATAGACTTGTTTTTATGTTTTTTTCTCGTAAAACTACACTGTTTGAATATTTGCAGGAAATTAACATAAAGGATCCATTTGCATTGCTGAGTTAATATTTATTTCAAACTTAACTGTCTACCAAAATTATTTTTCCCAATATTTTGCAAGTAATAATAAAACTACAATGCAAGTACACTTTAATAGCTGGAGGGGAGTTGATCATGACAACTCAGAAATAATTAACAGCTTATGTTTTAGAGGGGAGGAAATTCTGTATAAGCCACTGAAATAAATATTACAGTAAAATTTTCTGAAAGCACAGGAGGAGGCGGCAAGTATTTTATAGAGCTGTTAAGAACCTTTTAACAGCTTTAGAAGTACAGTACATCACATGGCTTATTTTAGCACCAAGAACTTTGTTACCAGAAAGGCAGAAATGAAAAGACTTTCAGGCAAGAAGTTTACAGGCTTCCTTCACTTAAAAATACCAAACTATGCTTGTATATGGTAAATCCAGTGAAAGGAAACCTCTGCAAAGATTCATAGAATGGTAAGGTTGGAAGGAACCTCAAAGATAATCCAGTCCCAACCCCCTGCCATAAGCAGGGACACCTCCCACTAGTACAGGTCACTCAAGGCCTCCTCCAACCTGGCCTTGAACACCTCCAGGGAGGGAGCAGCCACAACCTCCCTGGGCAACCTGTGCCAGTGTCTCACCACCCTCATTGCAAAGAACTTCCTCCTAACATCCAGTTTCAATCTCCCTTCTTCCAGTTTAAACCCATTACCCCTTGTCCTGTCATTGCAAGACCTTGTAAATAGTACCTCCCCATTCCTTCACACATTTTCTTTTGCATGCCCGTGGTTGTCTGTAATAACGGCCTGTCCAAACAGGAAGGACCACCCTATACAGCTGGAGCATTTGGGCTCTAATAACTCACCTTTTCTCTCCTCACAGCATCTGCTATTTCCTCCACATATCCCTTCCATCTCAGTCCATCATGCACTTTGCTGCCAGTTCCCAGCACAGGACGTATGCATGTAACACCTTTTCTTCTTTTTTTACTCCACTCTCCAGAAAAATATTCTCTAATCAGTCCTCTGGTCTTCAATCCTTTCAATACACTATCTCTGCCTAATGAATGAATTCTGATTTAATCTCCTGATTATTGACACCTTTTCTAGACTCTCAAATCCCTGCCCCTATTCTCCATTTTCCTTTAGATCCCTCTTTTAGTTCCCTGTTTCATGTCTGCTTAATCCATAGCTGCTCTGTCAAGTGACCCTTTCCATCCTCTTTTGTTTTATCATCATTCAGAAACAAGCATCCTCTCCAACCTTGAGCATTCAAGCTATGTCTTCAGCACTGTCCTCGGGTAGCAGTAGAGAAGGTGGACTTTTGACTCTGCTTATGCATATGGATAAACTAGAAAGTTACATTAGAGTTTGTTGAAGTTTCATATGATTAGATAATTCTCATAAAAATTGATAGTTTTCTGAAAACAGGTGAACTAGGTATTCAACTGAGGACTGCACCATACAACAGGAGTGTGTCCATTGCCTCTTATAAATGTTCAGCTTCTGCTTTTTCTTCCTGAAAATTCCTATTGCACAGTTCTCAAAATATTTCACCTATCTTTACCAACTCTTTTGCCAAAACCATTGACATCTTTCTTCGGTTTCTAAATTCACTTTTATTTCACAGTGTCTTCTGTTACTTCTTGCAAATCACTACAGTGAATTATATTTATCTTTCCTAAGGACATGCTCTTTCCCTAAACATCTTTATCCCATTTGTTCCTGCACAGGCCTTGTCACTTCAACTAGCATCGAAGTCCCTCAAACCTTTATCTTCTGCCTTCTGAAACCTTATGTCCCACCAGTTTCTTCTGGTTTTTGCCATATTAGTCTTCATAGCACACAATCCTCACTAATTCTCCCAACTTTAGCTTTCCCTCTCTCTTTTCAGTGTCCCTTCCATCTGAAAGTTTCCACTCTCCAGTTGCCTTAGTCCAAGGTTCTCCAAAGTTCTTAGTAAATCCTTATTCTTCTAAAGGGCTCTGTCTCCTGTATGTCCTAAGGAAGAGATGTGAAGGAAAAACTCTACTACCATAAACTTGTTATTGCTGTGATTTGCCTACGTACTGGGGTAGCAAACCCAGTAATGGTGACATCTTCAGAACACAGTCACCCTGTCCATTTTTCCTGCACAGGATACATTCAAGTTTTCTCCAACCAGAGCAACCAGTTCGACACTTTAACCATTGTCTGTGCCAACAAGATTCCCAATGAGCAGCAAAAGCAAGATGAAGGAGCTGCTGCTGTTTCCTCATCTGTTGCCCTCTGTGAGGAACTAAGAAGGAACCAAATTTGACATAGGCTTGCTTTCTTCCCTCTCTCCCTACACTTTGTGCATACACTTGGTGCCAGCTTAGTGCACTACTGTCTTCAAGAACCAGTTACTTCTTCAATCCATTTCTCCAGCAACCAGGACTCCTGAAAGAACATTGCTGCCTTGGAAGCACAGTGCTGTTGGCTTCAATTCCTTTCTCCACTTTAGAATGATATGGAGCAAGAACTTTACCATCAGTGCTGTTATGCTCCGAAGTTCTCCTGTTATATTATGCGCCATCTTTCACATGTATACAGTGCCTGTATAAGCCCCAAGGTTTTCTTTAAAGTAGCAACTCCTCTGCTGCTGGCACCACTTTTCTCAAAGAATCATCTAAAAAGCACTGCATTCAAAGAGACAGCAGTCTCACTAGAGCCACTGAGTTAAGCTTATGACACTTCCACCTGCAAGTGAAACACATTATTCATCATCCTAACTTTGTTGAAGATAACTGGGAATAATGAGCATCTCAATTATTATATCTGCTGTAACTGCATACATATTTTTGCAGTGTCATTTTGTGCACCTTATTGTATCTGGTACATTGAGGAACATTAGCATGCATCGTAGGATTTCAGGCTTTTCTAGAATTGGAGGGTAAGTATAGGCTAAATTAAAATAAATAGACATCCTTGCTGTAATAAAAGAGTCGGAAATTCCAAGTTACAATCAGAGCTCAGAAATTAGTTATTGTGCATGTCTATGTCTTAGTTTCCTTATCTACTGTCAAGGCTTAGGTCTGGGCTGGCCACTAAATGAGTGGCATCTACAAATCGAGAAGATTGATACCCCACTTCAGCAAAGCACTATGAGATGTGCAGGAAAGAATAAAATACCAAAGAAATAATCAAGTGCAGTAAAATTTCTGAGTTTAACTGTCAAATGTCAAAACCAACCCTTTTTCTGAAGTTCAGAAAAGTACTTAACTTAGCAGTAAATCTAGTTTCAACTGCTAACAAAAAGATGAACTGTTGAAAGCCCAAAAAAATGGAAGTATCATATGATTCCTGAATGCTATAAGAGACTAGTCCTGTGAAATGCTAGAGGGCTATCAGTCAATAATTAATACCCCATGGCAAAGGATAGTTAAAACCTTGTGTCTTAAAAATGTTTTCTATATGATAAGCTAAAATAGAAATAGGGTCAAAAGCATGACAATGCAATCTGATAGTCACATCAGGGATCAAGAATTTGCATCTCTACTAGTGTAAATATTCTAAAGGAGAAGGACTAGGAAAGCCTTCAGAATTCTGGGCAGCAGTATGAGGAGACAGAGGAGCCTCCTATGGTAAAAAAAGTGACCATAGAGGAAACAGTCTTCTTGTTTTTCTTCATGAAGCTGCCAATGGAGTAGCTCTTTGAGGAAAGGTTGAGTTTGACACCTTCTAGTTTAATAATTACAAATCTAGAAACAATAATAAGCAGGTCAGAAGGAGATAAGGACACAGCCTAAGCAGTAGTATGTCACGACAATTAGAGAGGGTGGGGCTAGATGATACAGCGAAACCAATCTTACAGTTGACTGCTGCCCAAATGAGCAGAACCACTCTGTGCAGAGGATTTAGCAGATTGAATCCACTCACCAAGAAGTCAATATAGTGTCAACATTTGGTACAAAGATACTGGCAAGAAGAGCATCTATTTTAAACACAGCAAACTACTAGATGATCTCAGTCTGCTTCAAGAAGGTCTATCCCAAATTATGTATTAATTTTGATGCTCTCTTTTCAAGGTCAGGACTAGTGGCAGTTTCTGAACCAGCCATATAGGCTGAGACTTGGTATTTGACAACTTTATGCTTCCTGCTGTCTTTCTCCTTCCCAGCTGCCTTAGATGGGAAGAGGCTCCAAAGAACTCAAAAAAA
>VWYK01004400.1:6369-19814 GCA_013399775.1 Semnornis frantzii
TGTATCTGGCTCCGCGAGTCAGGAGATAATATATTGTGAGTAAATATTTAAAGCCTCTTGTAATTCACCATTGCCTTCCACCATAAGCAGAAAGGAGCTCCTTGAGTCCATCTACTGAGCAAGCGGAGTACTGACTGCAAGCAGTACACTAACCGCAAAACTTTCTCTTCCAGTTCAATTGGGTTCAATGAATGCTATATATTATTACTAGTTATTTCTAGATCCTGTTATTAGCTGTATATAAAGTTTCCATGACTGATGCAAAGAACCGATTATTATTAAAATTAGTGATCGGGGTGATGAGAGTTCTGAATATTGAATATTAATAAACAATATTAATTTAAAAAAATATCATCTCGCATTAATTAATAAATCCTCCACTACGTTGACATTCTATGATTCTATGAAAACACATCTTCTTTGCTTAACTGTCAAAGTATTTTGTTGCCTTCCAGTACAACATAACACTCTACACTGGCTGGTGCAAACATGATTTAAATATCTTCAAACCCAGAAATAAATAGAAGTTACCTAGAAAAAAACACAAAACATCATTTAAATCAAGCATATGCTACTTTTTTTTAGGTTGCTCCCACTCTGCAGTGGAGTACCAGGGACAGAGTTGTAGAAAATATGTAAGACTTACAGGTGTTATGGGTGTGCTTTGATTTCTCCTACAGAGAAAAAACCCCTTTCTTCACTCTGCTCTCACAACTTTGCCGTGGTTTACACCTCTCTATCTGAGTACATCTACACTCAAAACACGATCAGTGAGTGGAACTTGTACCTGTTATGCCAGCAGAGAGATCTGCAAGATGGGGCAGGGAAAGTGAGACATGACAGGCAGCGTAGGAGTGGGAGAGGGTGGAAATTCTTAGCCTGCTCAAGGCCTCATTATGTGAAAGTGTCGTCTAGCAGGCTGCTGTTGATACACATCACTGCAGGCACTGTGCCATTAGAGGAACACCAGCTGAACTCCTGGAGTTAATTTTTATACCCCTTTCCAATAGACTACTTTTTCATACCCTCTGTATCACAGTACAAAGTGCAACTGTGATGTGCCTCTGATCTGCTAAGATGCTGTTGGTAAAGATATTATCTCCATTTATATATTTTTTAATAATCTCAATTCAAACTAGAAATGTGGACGAAAATAAGCTGAAAACAGCAGGCCCTCAGCTACTTCTACAAATCTGCGCCCAGACGGAGTAATGGAGACTGAATTTGATTTATATCAGGCTAGGGGCACGCCCTCTTGGGAACCTTACTGTTTAAATACCATCACCATACTGAACACACTGGTAGAAGGTTTAATATTTTATTAGTAATATTTCACAAAGTATATTAACACACCCTAATGTAAGGCAACAAGATGCTTTGCTCCATCAGCAAAGCTACCTCTGGCACTTACGTGCACACTACCGTACTTTGCCCATGCATAACACCCAGTTCAGAAGGCTTTCCTTTTGTTAGCAGTATAAGAGATGAGGAACCACTCACTGGGTTATTAGGCTCAGATAATGCATCTGAGTGATACTGCCTCTTACTGTGGTCAAGAGGCGCCCCAACACAGGAAGGAGATGGAAGTGTTGGAGCAGGTCCAGAGGAGGGCCACAAAGATGATCAGAGGGCTGGAGCAACTCTGCTATGAAGACAGACTGAGAGAGTTGGGGCTCTTCAGTCTGGAGAAGAGAAGGCTTTGAGGGGACCTTATAGTAGCCTTCCAATATCTGAAGGGGGCCTACAGGAAGGCTGGGGAGGAACTATTTACAAGATCTTGCAATGACAGGCCTAGGAGTAATGGGTTTAAACTGGCAGAGGGGAAANAGGGCAGAACTTGACTAATCCAATTCTTTATTCTCTTGGAAACAGTGACAACAGATATGTCATCACTGAAGAAGCAGCAGCTATATTCACAATCTACATTTTTAAAATGTCTCATCTTTTTATTTGGTGCTTCTACTTTGACAGACTTTTCTGAGAGAAAAGATCCCTGAAAACCAATGAGAGCACTGCCCTTTCGGAACACCTTCACATATAAATGTATGAATAAGCTACAAGTCAGCAGGAAGGTGAAGTCATGTGCATGTCTTTCATTATTTGCAGTGAATAAAGGTCCTCTGATGAGTTGTCATTTTCCCTATTCCTTAACCAGCAGGTGGGCATTCTAACAGCACTGTGACAGCTGAATCCAGAAACTTTTCTTGTATATAATCTCCAAAACTCTGTAGAGGCAATCCTGTGCTGGGATCTAAATTTCTCTCATCTCCTGTCATAAGCTATGGTTGAATTACAGTTCATAATAACTTGACACATATTTTGCAGTTATTCAGGAACAGTCACAGATTTTGTCTACTTATGCTAAAAGAAAAAAAAAAAAAAAAAAAAAAAGGTTCTTTACTTCTTTGTTTCCAACCCTTTGAAATGTAACATTTCCATGTCAGTTGTCCAGATAAGGTGGGTTTTGAATTTACTGAGCACTTTCGTTTAGATTAAGGAATATATCCTCCTCCCACCAGCAAACCAACATTTAGGTTGTGAAACAAACAAAAAAAATGCAAGGCAGTTCTTGGCTACTGTTAGGAAAACAGCATCATATTATCATTGTTACTGCTCCTGAACACTGCAGGATTATTTTAGTACATGCATTTATAATCGTAACAACATATCTGGGTATGGTGTTATACTGTTCTTTTTGCAACATTTATACACCAAAAGGCCATGTTTTTAAGAGTTCAAAACCCTGTACTGTGTTGTGATACGGCGATGTACTACTATGAGAGTGTCCTGCCACACAGAAGCATTGAATCATAGAACAGTAAGGGCTGAAAGGCATTTACTGGAGATCATCAAGTCCAATACCCCTGCCAAAGCAAAATCACCTAGGGCAGGACACGAACATATTCTGAAGGGTTTTGAAAGCCTCTAGAGAAGAAGACTCTATCACCTCTCTGGGTAGCCTGTTTCAGGACTCCATCATCCTCAGAAGAAAATTTTTTCCTCCTGTTGAGGGTGGAACTTCATGTGTTCCCATTTGTCTGTTGTCCCTCATTCTATCACAGGGCGCTACTGAAAAGTGACTGGCCCCTTCTTGACACTCACCTTTCAGATGTTTAGAATCATTACTAAGATCCACTCTCTGTCTTCTCTTGTCCAGACTAAACATTTTCAAACATCACACCAAATAAATCTCCAGCCCATGTACAACAGGAGACACACTGCTGGTTCATGGTCAGAGGAAAACAATCTGACCCCTATCCTTGTTCACGGTGATGTACTTTTCAGTAAGTGATTAGACTTCTATAAACTCTACAGTCTTTCACTGAGTTTTAATTGCTTAAGGCTCAGCTTCATGAAATGTTAATCTTTTCCACTTAGTATTTACTTAAAGCTTATTAGAGTTCATCCTTCGGCACAGGAACTGAAATTAGTTATCTAATTGTCTTTCTGCAAATTAGAACACTCAAAAAGCTGTGATTAATGCATTTTGTTGTACCAATCTCTGTGCATGGGCAACTTACAATTTGTCTAGCCATAGACGTAAAGCTCAAAAAGCTTTTAAAAACACACATTAAAATTGACATTCTAGCTCTATGAAAGATCTTTCTCTGAGGCAGCTGATAAAATATCAAAGAATATTTGGATTGCACGAGCATTACATTCAGCAGAAAAATCCACTCAAGTGGTTATTAAATTCCTATCAGATATCACTCAAAATACAAGAAAAAGAAATACAGATAAATCTAGGCACACATTCCATATGATGGGGAACTAAAGTATTTTATTCTTTCAATCAGAATTATATTTATTCAAATAAGCTTGAACTTGACCACCATAATAATTTTTTTAGATGTACAGATGAAAGTCTAATAAGAGTTTGATCACACTGATCTATTCTTACTGCACCTTCTTATTTCTTTGAGAATGGATGGGGTTGAAGTGAGGTTAGCAAAGCTCTAGCCCAGGAAGCAGAAGACTAAATTTAAGATTCAACTCTGCATGCAGAGATCACATATCATGGAGGTTTTTTTCTGTCCCAAGACAAGATATGCTCAGAATACTTCTACAATATGCCTGGATTGTGAGCTGAGAGGTGGTACAATTCTGTAGTATGAGAAATCTACTGATAGCGTTAGTTGCTACTACACTTCCACGAACATGATAAAGGTATGAAACATAAAAGTCTTTAAGGATTAGCTATAAATAATTTCAACAAAATGTGCAAATTTTTTTAAGTCTCTGTTTGCAAAACTGAACAAATACACTGCCTCCTTTCCTTGATTCTTTCAAACTGCTGTGTTGGAGGAATTTGAGTTTTTATTTTAGATTGGTTTGAACATTGCACAAACTCTTACTCAGGCATTTTGCCTGCATTTCATAGTCAGCTTGAAGACACACTTGGAGTAATCCTCTATATTTGTAAATATTTTAAGGTCATGGAGAAATAAAAGACTATGTTTGACATAAATCGTATATGGCTAGTACAATTACACTTAAATAGTAAATGTACTCTGGGTTATATCATCTCAGTCTACAGTTACATAGGAAACCAGTTAGTTTTATCCTTTTCTATTTTATATACTTATGCCTATTGTAGTTTTTCTAATCTTTAAAATATTAACTTGTGTGTTGGCACAGCTCAATGAAATTTTATGAAAATTTAGAGAAAATATTTTAGCTTTCTCTAAATATACATGCTTTAATTTGCTTAATAGCATGTAATCCGTGGCCAAATGCATGGATGATGTTCAGAATTTTTTCTTATGAAATATTCTGCTTTGTTCTCAAAAGAACCACTTAAAATCCGATTTGCATGGCATTTACCATCAGCCTTACTGCGAGAAAATATTTTGCTTCAAAGGTTAAATAGATTATCTTTAACTGCTGGGGAAAGGGAAAAATACCCCAAACAACAACAAAACAAACCACCAAACACAAAACCCCAGCAGATGACATATAGCAAATATATTAATAAATATAATTTGTTTTTCTTAACAGAAAGCCACACATTATTTTATACTACAAGTAATCTAATTTTACTTGTGCTGCATTGTTAATAAGAGTTGATGGTGCAAGATATGATGGGATAGTGATACGGCTAAGATAGGCATGACCAAGCTCCTAAACTCCAAAGCCAGAAATCAAGAACTGAAATCTGAGCCACAAAAATGATTAAGGGAGTGGAACATCTTCTTTACAAGGAGAGACTGAGGAAACTGGAGCTCATTAGCTTGGAGAAGTGGAGACTGAGAGATGACCTCATTAATGTTTATAAATATGTAAAGTGTGAGTGCCAAGATGATGAAGCCAGGCTCTTCTTTATGATGGCCAAGATGGAGTGAGTGGAAGTTGAGGCATAGGGAGTTCCATGTAAACATGAGAAACAGTTTTTCACTGTGAGGGTGACAGAACACTGGAACAGGCTGCTTAGAGGAGTTGTGGAGTCTTCCTCTCTGGTGATATTCAAAACCTGCCTGGATGTGTTTCTGTGCGATCTGGTATAGGCGATCCTGCCCTGGCATGGGGGTTGCACTAGATGATTTTTTTGAGGTCCCTTCCAGCCCTTAACCTTCTGTGATCTGTTCTTGATTTATTTTATCACATTTCATGTGGTCATTTTTTCTAAGGACATCCCCTTGTAAGAATCAGTACTCAGTGCGGCAAAGTTAATTCAAAAAGGGACATATTTGTATCACAAAATATACCATTGTCATTAATTTCTCTTAACACATCCCTATCAAAGAAACATTTATTTGTTTAATTTTGTTTGCAAATATTTGAACATATTTTTCTTGGTGGTTGTATTTCATAGCAATAACTCCATGACAAATAAAATAAATAATTTTTTAGATGGTGTCAAAATATTTATCTTGACAAAATAATCTTTTGCTAACTACTTAGTGCACAATGTTTACACACATAATCACTCTTCTCCATAAAGTGTAATGAAATATCATTCTCTAAATTACCATGTAACCTTTCTTTCTACTGGTTCCAGGCCACCATGTTTTATACTTGAAATCTCCTCTTAGACTTTTCAGGATATTAAGCTAAACTCCCTTGGCTGTAACAGACATATAACAACAATATAAAACTGAATCAAGATGTAATACTGAATTGTAAGGAATACTTTGATTTGTCATTTTGAAAGTGATGTCTTGGGATTTAAGAGATCAAATGGTTTCCTCAAATTCAGGCTTTTTTTTTTTTTTCCTAAATATTCTAGCATATGAAGAGTAAATATCATTCAAACCTTGAACACTATATATAACTGCATTTATAATACATCTTGAAAGGAACTTGCAATGCAACATAATAAGGTTTACAACTTGTTAGATCATATATCTCTGTTGAAAATCTTTTGTGGAAGAACTGCAGCATATGCTAAATTAAAAGCCAATTATTTTACTTCCTTTTTGTGCTGAAATGATTTAGTGAAATATCTCACGTGCTTACATTAGAATATCAAAGTGCTGCACAAATAATCCTATAAACCATGAATTATGATGTTCAAACAAGCAGAAGAAACAGAGAATTCAGACTACAAATATACACTGAAAATTAGCAGCAATTTCGTGACCTCTCACACCTACTAGGTGTTCAAATTAGTCAAGTTCGTGAGGTCATCTAAACAGTATTTGAATCTCTTCAATTGTGTTACTGACCAGCCCTTTACTAAAGCCTTCCATATACCTATAATAGACTTAGGTCCATCAAATGTAAAATCATCATATTTGTTATGTTCTATCTATATGAAATTATGCTGCAACAGTGACAGTCTTTACACGTATTTAACATGGCTTTCTACTGAAAATAGTTTAACTAGCACTGCAATGCTTCCTGCTAGGCATCTTATTGAAGCTGTAATGAAACAAAAGTCATATATTTGAACTATATATTAGAGTAGCCCATGCAATTCACTGGAAAATAAAGTCAAGATCCTTATAAAAGTAGGGGCAATTCTTTTTGTTTCTTCACTGAGAGACTAAACACTCAAGCACTTTCAGGGGAAGAACTTTAGTGGAGAAATGTAGACTCTTCATTTCCAGCCATTTTTTCTGCCCATTTAAGTATGTGCATAATTGCAGTAGAAAGGAGACGGAGAAAACTGCCACCAAAATTTTCAAGACCAAATTCTGTTGAGAACCACACATGAAAAACACCAAAGTACAGCTAAGGGTTTGATGGGATCGTAGGGTTTGGTAGAGCAGTACTCTTCACAGTGTTTAACAGTGATCACTTCAGTTCCATAGTGTCCCAAGGAAACATGCTGGTATTTAGGTAAATTGACTCAAATTTTATTACAATTTATTTGGTTTCTAGCAATGCCTCTGACTGTCTGTATTCTTTGAAGTAACAAGTAGATACATGGGTGGAGGCTGACAGACAACTAATAACTACTTGAGTTTCTAACTTGAAAGTACTTAATCAGTTGAAATATATAAAGATTATGATGAAAGTTTAGCTTACAACTATCCAGACATGGATCTACATTTGGCCATATGGCAAATCTAACACATGGGGTTGGAGGAACGATTTTATATGATCTAACTTAAAATGTCTGATCTGTAGTCTCTCTAAGCTGTCTGTACAGTTTAGGTGCTCTAAATAACTCTGTTGAAGAGACAGACTCTCTACTGACTGCCTTGAGAGTCTTGGCTAAGATATTTGGTGGTTCATTGAGATTATGCAAATTTCCCATTTTCTTCCTCCATCACTCACACACACATATACATTCATATAGCTTATATCTTGTACTTTTAGAGAGGATGCAGAAATGGAAGAAAAGTAAACTAATGCTTTTTTAGAGCCCACAGGACACTTTGAACATTTACTGCTTCATCTATGACAGTTACTATTAATAAATGATATAATATATTTTAATAATTGAAGGGAGGCTAAGTCAAATAATGAACTCCTTCACCCAGAATCTGAGAGATATCAAATATATAAGGACTGAATTTAAGCAGAATGCTTAAGGGAACACATGCACACTTGTACATGAATAACTTGGGCATACTACTGAACACCACTAGGGTGAGAGATAAAATAATGGGGTATGTGGATCAGTCTTAAAGGCATTTTCCTAAAGAGAAGAGTACATGTAAATTAGGTGTGCAATTTTGTATATTTTCCAAGAATTCCCACAAAAGAAAGCATTAATCTCAAATTAATTTGAAAGCATACAATTTCAGAAGAGGAAAGGTTTGTTTATATTCAGAGTAGATGACTTTCCACTACTAGTGGCAATTCTCATAGCATGATGCTTGAGGTACTACTGAATGTGCTGAGGTCATACCACACGTTTTCATTGCAGCATATAAACTATGATGTGTATATATAGGGGTCAGTGCTGGGACCAGTGCTGTTTAACATCTTTGTCAGTGACATGGACACAGAAATTGAGTGCACCCTCAGCAAGTTTGCAGATGGCACCAAGCTGTGGGGCACAGTCGACTTGCTAGAGGGCAGGGATGCAACCCAGAGGGATCTGGACAGGCTGCAGAGGTGGGCCCAAGTCAACCTCATGAAATTTAACAAGGCCAAGTGTAAGGTCCTGTACCTGGGTAGGCACAATCCCAAGCACAACTCCAGGCTGGGTGATGAATGGCTGGAGAGTAGCCCTGAGGAAAAGGACCTGGGGGTCTGGGTTGATGAAAAGTTCAACATGAGCCTGCAGTGTGCACATGCAGCCCAGACAGCAACTGAGTGCTGGGCTGCATCAAGAGCAGTGTGGCCAGCAGGGCAAGAGAGGGGATTCTGCCCCTTTGCTCTGCTCTCGTCAGACCCCATCTGGAGTACTGCGTGCAGTTCTGGAGCCCCCAGCACAGGAAGGACATGGAAGTGATGGAGTGGGTCCAGAGGAGGGCCACAAAGATGATCAGAGGGCTGGAGCAGCTCTGCTATGAGGACAGGTTACAAGAGTTGGGGCTTTTCAGTCTGGAGAAGAGAAGGCTTTGAGGAGACCATAGAGTAGCCTTCCAGTATCTGAAGGGGGCCTACAGGAAGGCTGGGGAGGGATTATTTAGAAGATATTGTAATGACAGGACGAGGGGCAATGGGTTTAAATTGGCAGAGGGAAGATTTAAACTGGATGTTAGGAGGAAGTTCTTTCCAGTGAGGGTGGTGAGGCACTGGAACAGGTTGCCCAGGGAGGTTGTATGTGCTCCCTCTCTGGAGGTGTTCAAGGCCAGTTTGGACGAGGCCTTGAGTGACCTGTACTAGTGGGAGGTGTCCCTGCCTATGGCAGGGGGTTGGAACTAGATGATCCTTGAGGTCCCTTCCAACTCTACCATTCTATGATTCCTCAGATTACATTATCCAAGTCATTCCTCCAAAGCAGTGAAAAGTATTCTCTACTCATTTATTGTTTAATGTAGGAATAAACTGCTTCTGACTTGTTACACATTCAGCATAGCAAAAAATATCATTGTGCCTCAAACTAATCAAACCATCTTTAATTCAGGAAGCCAGTGAGCATATCTACTTTCAATCTTCCTTTTCTCTCCAGATATTATCCTATGGTTAGATACACATTAAACTAAAGTGTAAGAAAGAAAACGATAATTTAATTAAAGGATTGTACAGACATATAAAGGATTTAATAGGTATATAATTTTTCCCTCACCTGTGATTTGAGACAATCAGTCTATCCATCATTTATCTCTGTGTCTGAACTTAAAAAAAAAAAGTAATAGTTAGGGGTACTTATATTAGTGTAACTAGTTTAATATTAAGTACAGAGGCCATTTTAAAATGAAAGTGATCGTTACTTAAACATAGTTAAAGTTTCAGAATTAAAATTAGACTAAAAAAATAACATTTAATGGGTCTTTCCATCCACACTAAATGGGAATAACATAAATCTTTGCTCCTTGTTTCTAGCTGAAGTCTTCATTTATGCAGCTGTCAGAGTAGAGGTAGTAAGCTGTGCATGTAAGCCAACTTTGTGCTGGGAAGTAAAGAGGAATTAGGAAGGTGCATCCCTAGTCTAGAGATATAGAGACAAAGCAGAAACAAACAATTAGTGGACTACTGAGCTAACCCAAGGGCGGAGAAAAAGGAGAAAGGGGCTCCTAACCTATCTGCTTTCATGAGCATGAAACTCCAGGTAATTTTCCTAGCTCAGATATTTTACCTATGTGACAGGCTAGCTAAAGCAGCTCTGGAGTTCATCCTTTAGTTTGTGCAGTACCTCTAATACAAGTGATCAGGTAAGCAACTTCTCTTAAATTCACGTCTCGTGGCAGTGGCAATTCCACAAACTCATCCAGTTCGAAGCACTTCACAGAGTTTTTATAAATACCAGCTTTTGTGCTGGTAGATTTGGGGGCTAAAATATCCTCTTGAGCAAATCCTGAAATTGACCTGCTTTTTTCTCAGTGTGCTCTCCCTATACTCTTCAGTTTTGCAGAGATCATACCTTTAGTTGCCTCTCCCCCTCCAAAGAAAACAACCTCTCCATAAATTAACCTGTTTATATCATGGTAACCCACTTTAACTAGTTGCTTGCATATCTTCTAGAAAAAATATATCTCTATTAAAGGCATAGAGATATTGCCATCAACAGCAAAATCGTCAAAAGGGATGCATGCGCTTATACACAGTTAAGACAGCATGATAACATGGATATCCATGATCAGAGTAATAGACAAGAGATAATTTCACTATTTTATTTGTATGTTTTTGGGAAACTTTGCGGGACATTTGAGGAACCCCTGTCACTGTGATACCTGCCATGGACCATGCTTGATTTGAGGAAAAAAAAAAAAGACATTACTGTTTGTCGTGGTAGGCCTAGGCAAGCCAAATTGGGTTTATACCTTTCCGGGTTTGCCCAGACATATTTTTCTGCTTTCCTCCTGCTGTTTTGGGGGAGAGCAACGGCGGGAAAAGGGACAAAGGGCCTGGCGCCACTGAGTCTGGGATCCCTTGCCTGACCAGACCCTGTGGTAAACAGGGTGCACGGGGCAGCCTTGTGCAGGGCCCGTGTTCTTCCCGAAGAAGGGTGGAGCAGGCCTATGGTTTCACCTAATATGGGCAAATCTTGGCTAACTGCCATTTCATTGGCTGTCCTGTGTCCAAAGGCCCATTGATCTCGGGCTTGGATAAAAGGGAGGTCAGCAGAGAGCACGCTGCCTTTCGCCTTTTCCTTTAGCCCTTTGCCATTGCACGGTGTGCCGTGCCCGTGCCNCTAAAGCTGCTGACAGCTACCGACAGCAACCCCGCCTTGGGTACTGTCACATAATAATTTTGTGGGTAAATGCCAAAGCCTCTTGTAATTATTAATTGCCTTCTGCCCTAAGCAGAAAGTTGCTCCTTTATGTCCTATGCTTACCTAGTGAGCAAGCGGTATACTGACCACAAAGCCTTCTCTTCCAGTTTATATCGAGTTTAATTAATGTATATATTAATAACTATTTCCAGATCCTGTTATAACCTGTACATAGTTTCCTAATGTTGCTAAGAGCCTGTTAATATTATTATTAAATGGTGATCGGGGTGATGCGAGTTCTGAATATTTAATATTAATAAACTGTTAATATTTTCATATATCGTCTCGCATTAATTAATTTACCCCATCCCTTTACACTGTTCTCATACAAATGGCATAAACTGAACAAAATGGAGTTAAAAAGACAGTGTCATTAGAAAAACGCATGCTTTGCAAATAACAATAACATCACTAGCTACCATCTAGTAACTCTAGAAGAGAAGCTTTTAGAAGACATGGACAGGCATATGTTAGGTGAAAGTATTAAAATGTATCTGACAGAGTTTGGAAAACACATGTTGTACCAAATTGTAAAATCCAATTGCAAATAATTAAACAAGTTTAGTTTTTTTTTTTCTCCTAAAAATATGAAATTACAAGTAGTCTAATTGGGATAATATAAAATAAGAAATAATCCCAAGATTCATATGATAAAAATTTACTTGAGGTATAACCAATATAATTTTCATTTGTCTCTCATTGTGGGTTTTCATTATGACATCCTAATACAGACAGATTTCAGTTCTCCCGTTTATGTGCTTTATAAAAAAAAAAAAAGCCATTTAACAGTGTGCTATCCAGAGATTATGTCAAACCAAGAGCCACAGGCAAAAAAGTCCCTTGATAAATGGCTAAATAAGAACAGGCTGACAGTGTTTTGATTTGTAGCAGGACTACTTTTCCCTTATCTATTGGGTTATTAAAACCCACATGCTGATGTATTGAAATACCCTTTTAAAGAAGTAGTTAGCCTTGTGCCTAGCAAAGTTTGACCTTACATAGACTGTTTCAGCAGCGTGACATAAAATGTCCAATGACACAGGAGCAAGGATGGAATAGACCTTCAAATACCTTTCCATTCTTTTCCTATTGTTCAAATCTGCCTGATCGCTGTATCAGATTTAGCCAGGGTCAGTCAGTGTACACTTACATGAAAAGGTATGCAGTTTGCTTGTCTAAATAATGAAGATCCCAGCCTGAAGCATCTAAGTGCAGGTTATATGTAGAAGTAATAAAACAAACAAAAAATAAAGAGTCCAAATTCACTCTAGAAAATTCAGCTGTCGAAGTGCAACGAAAACTTAACAGCTGTGCTCACTTCAGAAGTTTCTTCCTGTTGCCAGTGAAGGTCAGAGTTTCTCCTGTCCCTCTATGGATGCAGACTACAGAAAATCTGATGTCTCTCTGATGGCAAGGGAAAGACCTAATGAACATTACAAATAATTTAAACATCCCCCCTATTATTTAAGTTACTAAATCTATAAAGCTCTATAGAGTTTGATGAATGAGCAAAGAATGCTGACAGCTCTGTGAATTATTTTTATATCAGTATATAATTTTCTTTACATCAAGTAGAAGTACAATTGCTACCTAATTAATCCTCTGAACTAGAACACACAAGGGATTTGCCAGTTGCCCCTATCTTGAAATCTGAACAGACTAGTACTAAGTAAGATGACATTATATAGCATGAGAACCAAAATATTTAAATATTCTGCTCACACATTTTCCATATTTTTTTTTTTTTAATGAATACAAATTACTTCAGCCCTAAAGGAGTTTGTGGGGTGTTCTTTATTTTGGGTTTTTTTTTGTTGTTTTGTTTTGTTTTTTGTTTGTTTGTTTGTTTGTTTGGTTGGTTGGTTGGTTTGTTTTTGTTGTTTTTTTTTTTTATTTTTTAATGATCTGCCTGATGGAAGCAGTTAGTCTGAATTGACTATTTTGTATGAAAGTTCACGCTTATGTTGGACAGTTACCCAGTTGTTACAGTCCTTCTGTACAGTGCAATTTAAGGTTGTGATGAGTTAGCTAATGCCTGAGAAAGGTGCCATTGTAATCCTTGTCTAATTTTAACAGAGAAAAGACAGAACTCTTTTGAGGCAGTTGAATCAATATACAGTTGAATATTGTTCAAATACCAGGGTCCGCCAGAGTGACTATGATATAGTCA
>VWYK01004413.1:4835-32183 GCA_013399775.1 Semnornis frantzii
ATTTAATAGTTATTTCTAGATCCAGCTATAACCTGTATATAGTTTCCATAACGTTGCAAAGAGCCTGTTATTATTATTATTATTAAATGGTGATCGGGGTGATGTGAGTCCTGAATATTTAATATTAATAAACTATATATTAATATTTTAAAAATACTGTCTTGCAGTAATTAATTACCCCTCCTGTTACACTCCCAAATAAGGGACTCAGGGAAGAGAGAGGCTACAGCAAACCTAGAACTAGGTTCCAGGTCTCCCAAACCCCAGCCCAAGGTGTAAACTAAGCAGAAATATTCATGTGCATAAGCAGTCGCAAGCTCAGGGCCTGCAACTGTAACCCAGCTCGGATGCAATCCAGCTTGGATGAAACTTAATTTACTCATGAGATCTCAGTTTAAAAATGCTGGTTTCATGAAAATATAGCATTACTATTGATTTTTTTTAAGCTGTAAATTGGGCAAATGCAGACGTAAATGCAAACCACAAAATACTTGAACAGATGCACAAAGGACATCCAGTCACCAGACTAAATCACTGGAAACTTGCTCCCCCCTACCCTTTCTTCCTTTCTTTTGCTGAATTTTGCTAACATTCAGAAAACAAGAAGATATGTATTTCTGACCTCTTTGTAAAAATAACACAAGATTCATTAAAAGAAGTATTTGGAAACCTCAGGCCTTCTTCGTTTCCAGGAACACCTGAAATCTAATGCCTCTGATTAAGCAGAAAAAGGATGATCTGCTATGTGAAGCTGACAACAATAATTGTGAGCTGAAGAATGGCATGTTCATTGCAAGGAGCTGGTAATGATTTCATGCAAAGGATTAGAGAGCTGGAGGAGGGGGGAAGCGGGGCTGAAGTTTGGTTATAGACAAAGAGAAACCAATGGGGGGATGCTGGGAGCTCCCAGAGATTGCTAAACTCCTGAAGACAATGGAAGAGATGGATTTTCTACTTTCACAAGGCTACTTCTTAAAGCAAGTGCTTCAAATCTGACTGTCTACCATCATAGACCTTAATCTTTTCCAAAGCTTTCCAAAGTAAGCTTTTCCAAAGCTGCTCCTATGGATGCACTAGCTACAGAAATGTCCCCCTCCTTCTGATCACAAAACTGTAGCCAAAATGAAATAAAAATTATTTTCATTAAAATGTTCCTGTGTAAGATTTATCTTTCTCGTTCCTCCAAACTACAAAAAGTCCAAAATGATGGTTTCAAACCCAGAAAGCTGTTCCATCTCTCCTCACAAAAGAAAACTTTCCCCCAAAAGCCCAACCATTGCTGCTGGGAAATCCTGATTCACTGAAGAGTTATTTTTCTGTTGATGGACAGTTGTAATGTAGACTTATTTAAACATTCCTAAAACACACATTTCTACAAATCAAACATATTACATCTAGGAAACAAAATATTGATTTGGAAACCCGACCTACCTATTCAAGCTTAGAAAATAAGCTTGGTTCTTAAAAATAATAGGATTTACTTTTCATTTTGAAATATGAAAATGCAGCAAATTATAGATAGTTAAATGAGCTACTATCAAGCTAAATGGATTATATTGAAAGAATGCCATCTGCTAAAACAAAAATATTTCCTAGAATGATTTGAAAAATGTTGACCAACAAATAAATGGATGTTCTTGCTGCTCTTCTCAGCACGTGCTGAAGAATCAAACATGTTCGTATTCTGCAATCAACTTTTATTTTTCAGACTTTTGTCTTTGTAAGGGGAAAAAAGAAAGAAAGAAAGAAAGAAAAAGAAAAAAAATCTAATGATATTTCTTAAAACAAAGGAAGGAGGGGTCTGCAGCCTGGAGACCCAGGTTAAAACAGGCTGTTAAGCACTGTTGAGACATCTGCTGCTTTCTCCGGAGCTACACGAAGCGCCTTACACAGGGGAGATGTCCGCCTGTGTAATTTACAAACCACTCCGATTCCTTTAGCCTCTTAATATCACTAAATCTCTTTCTCCCTTCCCTCTTCACCCCCTACCTCTATATATTTATATCTGGGAGGCTGCGTTCAAGCATTTGGAGATGATGTTCCCTGTGGAAACCTTTGAATTATTTCAACAATTTCACAGCATGTTGCTTTTCTCTTCTGCTCCTTGCTGCCATGTTCTGGTGATTGGTCCTAACAGTAATAGGAAAAATGGTAAAGAAAACAATGCCAAGATTGGCTCTGCCAGAGGAACCCTAACGCAGCACAAAGATCTGATTTCAATTAGATCTGCTCAAGGGAAAGAAATCCTGAAGCAGAGAATTGATCCTCGGCTGAAGTCAGCCTCCTTGGGCTGCTGCCACATGGGCAGAGGCTGGGCAGTTGGAAATGGCCTGCAGACCCTTCCCTCTCCCCTCACTCTGAACCCCTTCCTTCCAGTCTTGTAAATAGCCACAGATTGTTTGCTGGAATCCACTTTGCAGGAACAGAGCCATCAAACCATGCTGTGTCTGAACTCATTCAATAATTTAATGTGGATTCCAGAAAGACAAGAGTGTGCACACATAGATTCAGTAAAATAGCTGAAAAAATAACCTAAACTGCTGTGTATAAAGATAATTAATTGTGAGCCTCAACCCTTGCCTAAAGAGAAAGTTTTTGTGTTGCTTTTTTTTTCCCCCCTCTCTGCTGAAAGGAGACTGTGATTTCCTGGTTTCTTTAAAATTTTTAATATTGCACTTTTTAAAACTTTCAAACTATTGATTCTTTTGCTGTAAACCCAGAGCCTCCTATGAAAGGTAATGAAGTGAGAGGCAGAATTAAGAATGCCCAGATGTGTTGTAGCACATAGGAACAGTTTACAAGGAAAATGCAAAACTGCCAGCAGACTAGCAACGGGTTAGCTGTCTATATAAATATATTGTGCAGGAAACATATCACCAAGCCTGGCTTCTGGACTTTGGTCTGGGGCATGTAAGCTCAGCTGCTACTGCCTGTGCTGAGAAAATGAGAATATACTATTTTTATGATGGTCCAGAGCAGTTTACACCAATCCTTAGCAAGGAAACTGTGCTTGTTTCTCAGTCAGAGGTATGTATGAAGGGCTCTGAACTACATAGAGTGGCTAGCCTGGACCTGGTGCAGGGAAGGAAGAAGGCTTTTCTGTCCAGCCCATTGTTAACCCTGCCTCTCCCACCTGACACCTCCCCTCTTTTTGCCCTCCTCTCCGCTTCCTTACTCCTGTTTTGGGTGATTTGGATTCTAGACAGATGAATTTGTATTCCTGCAAGAATCTGCTACTAAAAGTGATTCTTACTTTCTGAGCTTTCCTGCCGACTTCACAAAGCAACTTCTGTGAGTACAATCCTCCACAGGTTCTGTTTCAAGGACCAGGCACTCCATTCACACATGCTATTAGGTTGCAACAGAAACACTCTGAAATATATGCAACAGAAACATACACGTTCCCAGCTTTCCCTTAAATTAAATTTCCTATCCTATTCCTCATGTGGGTATGGTCATTTTTAATTTAAATTTGTTAGAAATAGACATTAATTTTAAGGAGATTTCATAAATCCCATGCCAATATTATAAAGCAAGCATGTAAATATGTCAGCTTGCAGAAAGCCAGGCTTTAAAAAAAAGCTATGAAAGAACACAACACTGCTGACATTCCCATCATATGCTGAAATTTCTGTCCAAAGCTGCTTTCTATCTCAGTGGCAAGGAACCATTTCTGAGTAACAGAGATAAACAGATATGCAGAACCTCTGCACTCTTACTTGGCAGCGTGTGCGAGTCAGCCGCGAGCAGGCTGCTCTTGGCTCGGCAGCTGTCCTGGGAGGGACATGCGAGCTCCACACCCCACCCGGGATGGGCAGGGGACGGGGCTGACACTGCCTACAGGATAACAGACCTCAAACGATTTCTCTTTTAGGGCAAGGGAGGGGATTATCCCTTTTTACTCTGCTCTTGTCAGACCCCATCTGGAGTACTGTGTACAGTGCTGGAGCCCCCAGCACAGGAAGGACATGGAACTGTTAGAGCGGGTCCATAGAAGGGCCATGAAGATGCTCAGAGGGCTGCAGCAGCTCTGCTATGAGGACAGGCTGAGAGAGTTGGGGCTCTGCAGCCTGGAGAAGACTTCCAGGAGACCTTAGAGTAGCCTNGTTGAAGGCCAGGTTGGAGGAGGCCTTGAGTGACCTGTACTAGTGGGAGGTGTCCCTGCCTATGGCAGGAGGTTGGAACTGGATGATCCTTGAGGTTTCTTCCAACTTTACCATTCTATGATTCTGTAACAGCTAAAAGATCTTAAGAGCATTCATTGCAACCACAGTAAGGAAGAGAGAGGATCTAATAAAGGGAATCACTGTGTCCTTCTTCCAGCAGATGTGAGGCTGTTTGGTGAAGTGTCCTTTGCAGAGCTCTGCCCAGGCATGGATTAGATATTTAAGATAATACTAACAGGGAACTGCCTCTCTCCTCTGGGGGAACTTTGCACAGTCTCCTCCAAGATGCCATCTAACATTGTGGTGGGACACAGGGCTGTTAATGCCCTTGGACAGCTCTGTAACCCTCTATGGCATAGAGTGAAGGGGTGGGAGGGCTTTGCTATGGAAAATTAATACTAAATTCAAGAGACATTGTTCCTCCGCTGCAGGAAAAACTCCTCTACACGTTGGCCTGAGCATGTTTGATGTTTATATCCTGTGTCCACAGTGCAGGGAGCCCAAGGGGTGTCGTAGTACAGTAGCTGCTTATGGTGGGGGTGAGTGCCTGAACCTGCATCAGGTTTCCTGATGCTCCACTGCAATGTAGCTTCCATCAGGCAGTGCTCAGAGACAGCAGGCAAAAGCAGTGCCATAACCTTTCTCCTTTAGATCTTAGGAAAAGTCGAGCTTGTCCAGAAAGAGCACTTCTGCTGTCCAACTTTGGTTCCCTTATTTATGGAGCAACATTTATTTCTATTGCCCTCCTGCCTGTAGCTATTTATAATAGAGGGAAGCGTTTTTCATACAAAATGCCAGGGAAAAGTTTTCCTGGGCTGCTCAGTCCACTGCACAAGAGCTGCTTTGTGTCTCTTGCTAAGGGCTTGCCATTTGGGGAAGCTGTAGGTCTGTAAGAAACAAAAAGCATTTACAGGAGAATGTGCTTAACATTTTGTTGCAGTCTTTGAAAGTCTTTATGAGAAGCTGAGTATCTGGAGCAGATAACCCAGCCATGCATAGACCTGGCTGTGATTTCTTTCAACATATTACTCTAATTTTCTCCTTTCCTATTGATCTGCAGGGTACCACCTCTTCAAACCCCAGACAAATTGATCCTCTGAGTAACATCTGTGCACACTATTAATCGTTTTCACACGTTTGATGTTCCACATTACTGGACACAGGACACACACTATGACTCAAGTGTTAATCAACTAATACCTGAGAATTAGGCTTGTGTCTACTGTATAAACATTGACAGACTATCCATCATCTGCTCGAGTGAATAAATGAATTTTGCCTTTGTTGCATGCATGGTAGCACTCTGTGGCCTGGAATATTTTCTGGGCTTGGAGAAGATTATACAGTGAGGCCAATGTGCAACTACTGCCAGCAGCCACCTGTGCAGTATGGGGTACAGTCCAGGGAGAGGACTGTGGTCCCCCACTTACCCCAGCAGACCAAGCTGCTTCCAATTATGGCAACGGGGTTTGTTCAGTGTATTTTGGAGGGCGGGGTGTGAGGGGGAAAGGTGTGGAAATACATTGGCCAGACAGGCCAAGGCCACTCCGTAGCTGTTCCAGGCTACTGTCCAGCTTGAGTCCCAGAAAGAAAATGGAAACATTTAAACTGTCATATGCACCATACCTGATTTTACTGCACACTAGCTGAGTGCTGGATGCTTGTCTCTGGTGCAAAAAGTCCTGAACCTGCACTGCTATCAAACCGAATTTCAATGCTGTCCGACAGGCAACGAGGTGCTCCTTGCAATGCAAAATCCTGGATGTGGCTCTATTAATTTCTTCCCTCTCTACACTCCCCCCCATAACCATTGAAACAGATGGTTATTGCTTCCTAGAAGTTGGTAGAAGAATCTGATTGCAATGTCTGATTGTGATCATTGCTGCCTCTGACGCCCTCCTGGCAGGCTACTCTCTTCTGTTATGTCAACTTCTATTTAACAAAAAAAGAAAGAGGGAGAAGAGGACAAGTATAGCTGAAAAGCAGTGAGTTTAGGTCCCTGTTTGGGCCAGGCCAGGCATCCAGGTTGAAGAAAAAGCAGAGCAGATCAATGTCCCCCCACGTTTTTGTTAGATGAACAAGGCCAGAAAGATTCTGACTGAGTTTAATAAAAGGTGGGCAAAGCTTAACAGCAGCATCATTTCTAATTAGGACAAAGCTGCTTGAATTATCTTTATTCCTTTTTGTTTTCTTTCTTTCTTTTTTTCCTAAGTGGCTTTCTTGGAAGAGGAAATTTAACCAGGGAGGGTCTCTTGTGACAACTTCCTGAAAGCATCCAAAAAATCTGGAAAATTAAATATGTGAGGTTATTTGGCAACTAAAAAGTAAAACATTGCATCTACAAAAATTAAGCTGCTAGGTTTTTGATGGATGCCTGAAAGCTTTGGGAGAAAAATTCCAATGAAAAAACAACCTTTACTATCAACAAAAATAATTTCCTCCTCACCATGAGAGATTAATTCACTCACATTCCCCTCTCAGGCTGGGATTCTTCAAGTTCCATCTTTTTCTAATAGTAATATATACTGAGGGTTTGGGTTTTTTTGGTTTTTTTTGCAAAGCAGGGCAGAAGTCCCACAGTAAATGGAGAGGGAGCCAGGCAGGCTGAAGGGATCCACACTGAGTAAGGGTTGGTGGAAGAACATGTTAGAGCAGGTTGGGCTTCATAGGTCAGGCTCAATCACTATAGCTGCTAATGGGGTGAGAGAGAAGCAGCTCTAATTCAGGGCTTTGATGAGGCTAAGTCACTCTGAAGCTGCCAGTTTCCCTCCTGATTTTGCAGGAGGTACAGTAGAGCTGTGTCCTTAATACAGATAGGTCAGGTAAAGCACAGAAGGTGTGATGTGTGGTTTTCTGTACTTGCTGCCTTACCACTGCATCAACCCATGCCAGTGGTCCCTTTCCTGTGCTTTATTCACTTTGGAATGTTAGCTCAGCCTTCACTGATGCCTAAAATAAAAAAAGATCTCATCAGCAGGTAAAGAATAACAGCAGTATTAAAAAAGTCTAAGAAGCCCCAACCAACTGCAAAGGGAACAAAATACTTTCCCACATATATTTACACAGACACATGCACTCATACGAGATTGAATATTCCATCTGAAGTGGCTTATCAAGACACTGAAGCTGTTATATTTAAACTCTTAGAAGTCCACACAACTCAGTCTCTAGATCAGCCAAAGATGGGCATGAGGTACAGAAAGGATGCAGGCATTTACTCTAGAGGTTGTTCATGCAATTACTCCACTAGAAGGCACACACAGGTGACGTGTTTCAGGGGAGCTTAACTTTTCCATGAGTGGTATCTTGAGCTCCAAAAGCACAGAGTCTGGAACAGTCCTGCAGGCCTTGAGCTTTTTTTTTTTTCTTTTTTGGCTACCTATCTGCTATACTCTGGGTCAAAGCATTCTGCTCTTGACTGTAGTGGGCAGTCTCCCTAAGGAAGAAGACATGTATTTGAAGCATTCACAAAGGGCACTGAACTGTTATTCCCCCAATCCAGGGAGTGCTGTCACCTTTAGGTGTTGGTATGGAAGGATAGTAGCTGCAACATCCTTTTATTCTTTTTGAAAGACAACATTTGGCAGATGAAAAGCTTTTTGAGCAGGTAAAACCGCTGCACTGTAGTCCAAATAGGTGCCTGGTTGGCAGAACCCCCCCTGTGCATTATGGATTTTGTTATCAAAGAACAGGCAATAAAACTGGTCAAAATTATTGAAATCCCCTCCTTCACACCAAATATCAACAGGGAAAAAGCTGCTTGAGTTGTGGAGCCAGCATGAATGTCCAGGATGCTGAACTGCACTGGAAAACTCCATATATGAAAACTAGACAATACTGAATGTTATGCCTGCATCACTTATCAGCCCTCATACCCACAGTATGCCAATTGGAGGTGGTGAGTTCCTCACCATCGGGGTGAGGAACTGATTATAGGCAAACCAGAAAAAAAAAGGCTTTAAAACCTACTTAATCTGTACCTACTCTCCATGCATCCCAGAGAAGAGTTCCTGCTATCAGCTGATGTGGGAGGTGAACCATGAAAAAAAACAAGTTTCACTCAAAGTAATTCCATTAGGGCCTGAAATGACTGGGTGAAACATGAGTAAGGGAAATCATCACAGAAACACAGCAGCTGGGTTCCATGACATCATTTACAGGAATCAAAGGAAATGAGCTTATAAGTTATGCAGAAAAATATTTTTTTGTTTTGTTGTTTGTCTGCCTATAAAGTTACAGTTTGCTTTCTGAATTAGGAAAAAAAAAGGTTTAAGAATGTTGGTCTTGGTATTTTGCTCTTTTAGGTAAATCACTTTGCATTTATTGAAGCTGACAAGGAAATAAAACGCCTGAAATCCTTTCTGTTTGCTGTGCGTGAAGGGGAATTATTGCAGAAGCAAGAGTAGCACATGCTTCCAACAAAAACACAGTGGTGCACCATCTAAAAGGTTATGGAGGAAAAAAAAAAAGAGGGTGCAGTGGTTAACATCTATATTATTGTTGCTGTCATTTGTTTGCATGTTTTGACCTTATTGGATAGCTTATCAGTAACTACTTCTTCACAGACATCATGTTTATTGTCAAGGGATATCAAATAAATGACAAATAACTGCTTTTAGAGTTCAAAAAGCAAATAAAAAATAACACAAGCCAGGATATTTACTGCAAAGACTTCTGCCTCATGTTCATCTCACTCACTTGTGTCTTACTCCAAGATATGTCCGAGTCTGAACTAAAGGCCAGAAGACAAATGAGAAATCAAGCAAACATTTTGGACAGACAGATCAGCATCTGCTTCTTTCATATCCAGCAGTGTGGGTGTGTTAGGAGCTGGTTTACAAGATAAAAGACTGAATTATTTAATAATAAGTTATTTACTAAGTATGACCAATTCTTATCTTATTTCAGTTACTGCTAGAGTGGTGACTAAACATTTCTGATGGATTCCTTCATTTCATGAAAATGGAAAAGAGCTGCAAAGTAAGAGAGCTAAGATGGGATTCATCCAGATGGAGCCATCACCTAGACTCCCCCTTCATCATTAAAAAGGGACCAGCATCTCCTGAAGCAACCTGTTGCAACCAAAGTGCATCTTAGAAAGGCAATGTGAGCACCTTCACTGAGTTCTCTCTGGATTATACATGGTCTAGACAACTGCAGTAAACTTTCTTTGGCAAAACCGCAAGGGATTACTTATACCTTCGGTGCCTCTGCAGCACAGCTGACTTGCACCCACGGTGGTCCTTGCTCCTAGCCATATCCCTGATTTCACTCCACATGGACAGGCTCAGTTCCCCATGTTGTTTTTCAGTGTGCCCAGCCTCATGTTGCTGTTTCTGTCTCTTAAGTTCGGTTCCTGCCTCACACCTTGCCACCCTTATTCCAGTTTACAAGTCTATAGCCTCAAACATGTTATCATAAAAAAAAAGTGTCCACTGTAAAAGATTTCCTCATAAAAATCCCAACTCTATTCACAAATAAATTAAGAATGTGCTTAAATCCCAGTGAAAGCAATGGAACATAAGCATGTGCTGAAAGCCTTTCCTGCATGGGGGCCTATTGCCTCCCTCTTCCTAAAACCTATTTCGGTTGAGCTCATATTTCTTGTTGGCAAGAACTTAAAAACAAAAAGAAGGAAAAAAAACCTGTCCCATAAAACTTGAACTTAATAGCCTCATCTAGCAACCTTAATTGCCATATTTTTGTGTATTGATGCAAATGCTTATTAATGGACCTTTCTAAAGAGGAGGTTGTATTTCATATCAAAAATAGCTGGCAAAAGGAGTCAGCATGCTTACACACCATCATGCTTTGAAAAGTTAATCAGCCTAGATAGCTGGAATGTGGGAGAATGTTTTATGTCCAACAGAGAATGACTACAATATACTGGGGGTTGTTGTTGTGCCAATTTTCTTTTAATCAGTTCTTTTTTTTAATGTATGGAATGGAGGCCACGAGACATCTTAAAACTGCAAGCAACCTCTTCACTCAAAAAAATCAAAAAGAGCAAAGCAGACTTTTTTTTTTTTTAAGTGGGTGAAGGAATCCACTGATGTAATAAATGTATCCATGTATTCCAAGTATAACTTTGAGCCAGCCTCCTTATAAACTCCTTAAGATCAAGGTTCATCATAAAACTGGGCCTTACCTTTATTTTTGTTACACTGGTGGTTGCCACTAGAATTCCTGAAGCCCCTTCTTCACGCCATCTGGAATGCATACATGAGCAAGTTTATGATGAAAAATATACTGTGCTCTAGAGCTGGGCTTTTTTTTAGGGTAAAAACAACTACAAAGGCAGTAATGTGCAGGGATTGAACATTTATTTTATTGCAAGAACCAATGTGTTCTTTTCCTTTTGGTCTAACCAAGCTGAAGACAGATCATAGAAGCAAACTTTGCAAATGAATACCATGGTATATGTTCAACATTTGCTACCTGGAAATGAAAACACAGCTGATATCTTTACCTACTTAATCCTTTCACTGTTTGTTTAATTCATTATACAGAATTTCAGTTTGAGTCAGCTGTTATGCCCAAGGTTGGTTGAAGGCAAGTTCAATGCTATATGTCAGCCTGATAGCTGAAGCATTCTTAATTTCCATTGGAAAGTTATATTGGGACAACAGGTAGCTAAACTCAATTTGGTGACCTCCCTAATGTCACTGCAGCTGAAAAATGATAGTTCTGGTCACCTTAAAAGTTTGCTTATGATTATCACAAACTGACTCCTAGTCTAATTGTATTTCTATGATCAGTGTGGTTTTATTCTTGCTAGGCTATTTTTTGGTGGGGGTGGGAGTAGGAGGGATGGGGAGGAGAGAAAGCATGAGAGATACCCAAGAGTATCAACTCTTGCTAAGACTAAAAAGACTAAAAAATAAATCCTAAATTTCCAACTAGAGCTCTAATTCAAGAGAATCTTTAATCATGTGCTTGACTGAAAGGTCCCATGTCATTTTTAGCTAGGTCATTGTCCAGGCATCATGTGTTGCTCTGTACCTTGAATGAATTGAAGTCGAGGTGAATTAAGCACGTGTTTTAAATCAGGTATGTGCTCAAGTGCTTTCTTGAACAATGATGGAGTTAAGCATGTGCTGAAGCCCCGACTTGGGGCTGTTAAGGGCCACTTTTCCCTCCTTCAAATGAGAAAGGAGATCATCTAGCCACAAATGAGCCTTTCCAGCAGAGGCATCTGCTCTATCATTTCCTAGTCTCAAGTATCAGCTTTCTGATTTAGTGAAACAGCAGAGGGACATTCTCAGTCTGCAGGCCCAGATCCTATGAAGGAAGGCACTTTGTAATAGCAGAAGAATGCTGCAAGCTTCACAAATATAAGCACTCAAAAGATAAGTGAAGCAGATCTTCAGCTGTTCGTGCATCCCTCCTTCCCTCCCCAGCACAGCCTATCTCAGTCTCTCCTTTGAGGCTTGTTCAAAAGGCTCACCAATGCCATGGTCCAGCAACAGGGAGTGAAAGGAGTGATGCCATTTGTGGCACACAGGGAATCCACTCGCTCCTGTGCTCATCTCTCGTTACTGGGTGGCACAGATTTCTGCCTTACTCTCTTACCTGGGTTCTCTGCTGTGACTCTGCCATAAACATTTCAAAACCATGAATCACGTGACAAAATAAATTCTAAAAATGCTTTAGACACCTTAAGGCCAGGCAGACTCTGACATCCCCCCCAAGAGGCTGGCGTGTTCACAGCTGTGAAGCTCCCTGAAGCTCTCCCACCACCACTAGTCACTGGCTCCTATTGAAACCAGCCCAGCTCCTGGCTGCTCCTGCACAGGAAATCTTTCCCAACAGCAGTCCTATTTTCAATAGTAACTGCCAAAGCCAAGCCAAGGCCATGCACAAAAAGCCCAGTTTACCAGATGAATTCCCACAAAACACAAGTGACGCTATTCAGGATCTCATAAGCGGTAGGTCAGGGAATAAGGTGTTAGGACTCCTAAAGTGTAGCAGGAGGGAGCAGCTTGTCCCCTGCCCATGGGCTGCCTGCAGTACTGCAGGGCTAATTGCTGCACATTCCTCAGCCGTGATGTCACTGGATCATGATGCTAACTCTTTCCCTCCTATGGATGAAGGGAACTTCTGGTGTATCTACAAGATACCCAAAAATACATGTGTTGACCCTCTAAAAAAAAAAATAAAATCTTTTACCATAAAGCAGAGCCAAACTAAATGAAGCTGAGGTCTCTGTCCAGCATTTGGAAGCCAGTTAAAATAGGAAATCAGTGTTTCTCTAAATACACAGAGTATATTACCTTAGTCATAAAATTGGGGACTTTCAAATCTAATTTGTTCAGCACTAGCGCTGTTGAAGGCTGGGAAGTGTTCCAGAGGAAATCACCTCCACGCAAACAGAGATTAGCAGCTCCCCATTGCAGACATATGGAAATGATTGCCTATAATCTCCGGTAATTGTGGCTGTATTACATTCAAATCCTGTTTTCAATTTTCTTAAACTTCTAGACTGATTGTGTTATTAAATCATGCTGGCTGATGTGTTTAATAAGGACCTATTAAATGTTTATAAAATTAGGGAAATAAATATGGGCTTTTAGTCAGATTGTGTGATAGATCTGGTAACCTATTGTTAAAAGTACTGCTGGTAAAAATGTGTCTAAAAAAATAGACTTAAAGGCTCACTTTAGAACAAGAAACCCAATATTTGATGCAGCCGATTTCCAAAATCATATTTGCAGATGTTCAGAGAGAAAAGAGGAGCCCAATTAGAAAGATGACCCTGAGCTGTGGGAAGAAACACTTCCTCTGCAAGGCGACAGGGCCAAGTTTCAGACAGCGCTGGGAGCGCACAGTGTCAGTCCATCAGTGGCTGCAGTGAGCCAGAGTAGGCATGTGGGCACTTGTGTGTCTCCAGCACTGCTAGGGCAGTGTGCGGCTGGCTGAGGCCACTCACTATCCCCGTCACCTTGGAGAGTCCAGCCCTACTGTGGATGTCAAGTGCCTCCTGTGGCCCCACTCTCCCTTCTCTGCTCACACACAGTTGCCTTAAATAATTAAAGAGCTCCAAGGGACCACGACAGAACAGTTGGCAAGGCAAAAATACATTTGTTAAATCCAGGGATGTGTGTCTGACACAGAAGAGAAGTCTAAAGGATCGTTCCATGCCTCCTCCTCCTCCTTCCCACCACCCTTCTGCTAATGACCCCATCCCTACCTACTCAGTGCTACCCACAGCCAGCCAAAGCCTGTGTCTCACAGTTAGCAACCCTGATAGTTCCTCCCATGCCCGATGTTGCTTTTTGGAAGTAACCTTCAGTTTTTAAGAGCCAGCTCTGTGCTTTCTTCACCCTCAGCTCTCTTTTACAACAGCTCTCACCTGGCTGTGAATGTGTGTGCGTCTAACTTGCTTTAACCACGGTACACATGCTAAAGTAATTTTGTCCTTTCTCTTAAGGGCAAACATGAATCTGCTTTCTCCAGCAAATTAATTTTTATTTTTTTTGAAGGAGTGGGGGGTGAAGAGTAAGGGGGATTATAAATTAATTAATTGTTGAGTTTTTCAGCATAAAATAGACCGCATCATTATCTTTGCATAAACACACCATCTTTTAAAAACTATAACTAGCCCATAACATCATAGTTACAGAATACTGTCAGGTAATGAGGAACTTGCATGGTTCACATTAGAGGCTTTGAAAGGCTTGAAGAGAATTGGATATAAGGTTAATATTTGGCAGAGCCTTGTAAATAGCCTGATTGTTATTTTATATTGGCTGAAGTATAAAAAGCTGTGCTGCGTGCCAGCAGAAAGCCGAGTGGTGTGGCCAGGTAGTTACACGGCTCTGTTGTTAGCCTGTTTCATGTAGGAATGTTCTTGCTCTCAGTAGGTTATTTTTTGTGTGTCTGCTTATACTCAGCTAAAATAGAGCAAGGACCCAGCACAGCAATTATTTTTACTAAATTTTGTTGGTCTGCCCTCAGGGGACCTTCTCCCAGTTTAATTGTTGGAGGGATTGTTGCCTTCTGGGATTTTATTTCAAAATGTTCTTGTTAGAATTTGCTTTCTCAACAGAGTAAGGGTTTTTAGTTTAAAAAAAAAATCAATCCCTTTTTAAATGCACATTTAAAAAATGCATAAAATTGTGTATCCCAAAATTAACAGAGGCGTTTCTTGATGCATAGATCTCTAAATTATTTGTCTAAAGATATGCTTAGAATTGATTATATTAAAGGGGTATAAATCTCCCACCCCTTCCCCCATGCAGGAGGTTTGAAAGCAAATTCAAGCAACCCAACTGCATTTTAAAGTTAAGACAAACACGAGAGAGATCATTTGTCTCTAGCTGTACATGAAATAGCTTATAATAGTTGCAGCTGAGTACATGAAGTATATGTTAGAACCCCTTTGATATAAATCTCAGCATCGGCCTACAAAGACATCACATTTGTGCATCTGACAGGATTCACCCATAAATAATAATAGGAGAAAAATCTGAATTATAAGCTGCTATATCTGGATTTATTTTTAGTGTGCCTGAATCTTCGTCCCGCTTCTACAGCAAGCACTACATTAAGCAGAGCACAGGCAATCTGGTTGAAATCAACAGAAAGAAAATAAATGCTGAAACGTCCCCTCGTCCAGCCACAGCCAGCCAGAGTCGGGGGACAAGTTCCACCTGAGGACAAATATCATCCTGCCACATCATTCAAAGTGAGTGGGGAGTCACATAGCCTATTTTGCCAGTTCTAGATTAGTTGTAATATTTCTCTGTTGGGGGAAAGGTCTTCCCTTTCCCAGCCATATGACTCTTCCCCCAAAATTGTCTTAAATTGTGTTTGCAGGCTATGAAACCTTTGTGGGCTGCATCTCAACTCATGTGAATTGGCATCCTCCACCGAAACCAGCCGAGCAGTGCTGGGGTTTCCTCACAGCTTCTCTGGGACAGCCTACCTGATAATTCTTTTCAAGACAAGAGTGGATGAGGTTAGCTTTTGCTCCCCTGCTTTCTCCTCCTCTGCTATTTTTTGTAGTTAGCCCAGCATCTGTAGTTAATCTGATAGTCACCGCCTCCTTCATCTTCTCTCCCTCTCTTGTCTGCACCCTTGGGGAAGTTTGGAAGGAAAGCAAGCTAAATACAAGCATGCAGGTAGCTGAGATCACCCTGTATGTCAAAGCACTTTTTTTACACTCAAAATAAAACCGATGTGTAGACTGATACTCTGAAAGGTGAATAAGACCCTTGAGCCTCTAAAAGTAAACTTATCAATTGGAGCATTTGGAAAGCTGGGTGTCCATTGTCAGCCCTAATGTTAACAGTTCAGCCCACATACTGGGTTCATTCATTAATTAATTGTGAAGTAGAATTGGAAACATCAGCCCAAATCTTTACAGTCTTCCACCTCAGGATGGAAAGTACAAACATCTGCCCTGATGCTCCAGGCTCCGCAAGCCCTTGGCAATACTACCCAGCCGTGAGGTTGCAGTGAGTTTAGGAGGCTTGGGATGAGAGCCCACATCACAGAGCCACCACACATAATGCAACATAATTTTTCCCAATTAGTTGTCTCTCTTTAGGAAAAGCCTGAGGCAGATGCAGCAGACACATCCCTAGAGAGCACAGTCCGTCTAGGTAGGCTTGAGATGACTGGCGGATTGGTGAGACTCTGTGTGTGTCTGTATGGAAAGCAGGAATGAGGAGAGCTCACAATACAGTCAGTCTTCAATATGCTCAGCCCCTACAAAACTTTTTAAATCATCAGAAATTCACAGTATTACGCAGGATGAAGGAACTCAAACAGCAGCAGGTTAAAAAGTTCTTCTTATTTGACACCAAAAGTAGAAGAGAACCAAGCAGAGGAGGTAAAATTAAAAAAAACAAACAAACAAAACCCCAAAACACACATCACAAAAAAAACCCCAACACCCAAACAAAACAAAACCAGCAAAACACAAAACCACAACAAACACGAACACACAAAACCCCAACAACTGAAAACTCATTTCCTCCTCAAAAACTGAAAAATATGAATTTCAGCACTTTCACAAACTCTTAATTGTTGTTAGTGTCAGATCATACTCTAGGGTTGGTTTTATGGATTGATCTTTCTGTATAACATGGAAAAGGCAGCCAGGCTGACTAAGGAAGACAGGAAGCTAGCATCAGCCTGTGGTACATCTGCACCCTCACTCCCCTACGTGCCCCTGCACCCAAGGCAAATGCTCACCATCCTGTCCTAGGACTCATGTCTGTAGGAAAAGACTGGATCTGACCCACATTTGTGGACCATCCTGTGGGATTCTTAGCAGTGAACATCCACCTGGAATGTAAAAATGCCACTCGACCATCACTCAATCAAAACCGTTTTATGTTCTCTATAAGACCATTTCTATTCTTTCCCCCAGCTTTCTCTGTTGCTAACCACAAGAGACTTTCATTGCACAAAGATAAGCAAAGACAATGGCAGGAAAGTCAATGGATCATTATGCTGGGAATGGAAAATTTTTCTCTTCACTTAGTGCTGCAGTGCTACCGGTCACCTACCTTACACCAGACTGTGACGGTTTGGGAGTTCCCTGCCCCCCCACACTTTAAAAATGACCCAGACTAGACCTCAGCTGGGCTGGAAGTTAAGTGATGAAGCTCTATTTACAGCTCAGCACAATATACAAGCGAATATATACACTATATACAGGAATATTTACAGAAATATACAAGTTTAAGATACACAACTCCCCTCCCAGAAATCNTTAGACAATATTCCATATTAGACAAGATAGAGAAACAGGGAAAAGAAAACATGTGAAACAAGGTAATTCATGGGGATCAGAGCTGTCAGATACTGGTCTTGGCCCTCTGCTATGGTGGCTTCGTGGATCTCAGGAAGGTTACTTTTGTGTTGAAGAAGATGAGTGCAAGATGGAGAGAGCAGCCACACGACAGGGTGCTGGACTTGGTTAATATTTGATGAAGTCATCATTTGGTCAAGTCCTGGGGGTCTACCAGGCACCCTCAAATAGTATGTCCCTGAGAATAAAAAGCCTAGTGCCTAATCCTATATAAAAGCCTGGCAGCCCACAGAAAAAGAACTAAACAGAAAGAAGAACAAAACACTTCCCTGGCAGGAAAAGTTGTGTAAGCAGGGCTGTTTTCAAACTGACAGTACAAGCATAGAGGGGAAGCATTCAAATAAATCCAGAATTGAAATAAACATACTGAGTAGAATCAAGGCTGGGGATGAGATGGTGGGGGTGGTGTGTGAGTGTGGGAAGCAGTGGTACTTGGCATGGATATCTTAAAAAATTGCTCAGGCTGTTCAGGGAGGGTAAGCAGCACTTTATTGCTTTGGCTCAGCTGTTCTATTGCACAAGTGACAGCTACAGGCTCTGAAAAAGGGGGGAAGAATGGAAAAGTGAAAGGTGGGGAAGTTTCAAGTTTTATGTCAGAACAATGTCAGGCTGGAGAAGAGAGGGATGATGTAATAGGTGGGGGAGAGAGAGAGAAGGGAGGTTAATGGGAAACTGTAAAATTTCAAATGCAGTATTTTATTACAGTATTGAAACTGATACTCACAGCTTAACAATAGGACTGGCATGGAATGGTTTAGTGGTGTGAGCCAGTAATGCCAGGAGGATTTATGATTTTTTTTTTTTTTTTTGTGCTTTTCATATTGCAGAAGGAAAGCCTCAGTCTTGTTTGGATTGACAAGTCTCTAGCCTGGTAAACTGTATTATACTTGGAAAGGCCAGCCACTGGAAATCTGCACACGGGCTTACTACTCCAGGGAAGGGAGCCAGGGCTGTTTGGTGTATTATGGAGTTTGTTGTTTCCTTCATATCCAAAAAAGAAAAAGTGACAGAGAACGCAAGAGTTGAGCTACCTGTGGTCAGCCGTCAACTCCTTGGGAGGCACCACCTGCTGGAGGTGCCTCTGAGAGCAGTCTCCTCCAGGATGCCACTAGCCCAATTCAAAGCCCATCTTCAAATGAGAGCAATGCTGCCAAAAGAGTCTTGTGAGCCCAGACAGGGTGGAGTTGGGGTCTTTATGAATCTAGTTTGTAGCCCAGAGCATTGTACAATAATAAGCAGCTTGTGTGGCCACAAAAGGCTTTTCTCAGTCTCAGACATGGGGATCAAAATTATTTCCTGTGCTAATGGTCAGTGCTGGATCTATAATCAGATCAGTCCCATCTATGTCCACAGACTTCAGTGATGCTTGATGCCAAGGTGATTCTGTAGGTAGGACTGCACAACAGGAAGAATTGCTACACAGGGGGAGCTGGCAGGAAACTGCAGAGGGCTTAAAAATGCCTGAAGATGAGTGAAACAATTCAGTGTACTGGGAACAAGGACTTGAAAACAGGTTCAGAGTATTCCTGCTTGTACACATTATTATATGAGTTGGAACAGACCAGGAGGACAATTTTGCACTGAACATTTTCATTGCTTCTGAGTTTTAAGTAAAGCCACCAGCCACGATCTCTCTGGCATGGAGTAGCAACACATATTTAAGCCTCTCCTGCAGGCCCAGCCAGCAGCAAGTCAAAACCCTCTGCCCTGGGAAAGAAAGACTCCCACAGGAAAGAGCTGACAACCGCATTCTGCTGCATGCAAGGTGAGGTGGAGAACTGTAAATAGAAGATCCTTAAGCCTGTGTAAGTAAATAATTCAGTAAAGCTCTTGAGACAAGGAGATAAATTTCCCAGAAAAAATAAGAATTATAGTCTAGTAAATTTGAGAAAAATTCACCAAAAAAACACCCCCCAAACATTATTTATCTCCAATTGCATATCACAAGGTACATCGATGCGTACATCTCTTTTTCAGAGAGATTGTTTGACTCTATGACCTGGCTGAATCCTAAGGAAGCAATGCAGGAGCCTTCTCTCTTTTCCCTGCTCTTACAGAGGAGACAATTCTGAGGCTTAACTCTAGCCAGTTTCCATGTCCCCAGTGTAACCAGTTTATCAGAGGAACTCATCAGCTTCAGAATGCAAGAAGCCAATAGGGAAGCTCTTCAGCTGCCTCTGCTGCATCCCACATTGATCTGTTTATAACTTTAAAAATAAACATGCCCCATGCTATTGTGACCACTGCTGCTGGGAGAAGTAAGAAAGGTTTTGGTATAGTGGGGTAGCAAACAAATACCCTGAGTGAATATACTCAGTGAAGAGAAGGTAAAAAAACATCAGAAGAGATGTGTAGGACTTAGGCCACCTTAGAGAGCGGGTGGAAGGAGGTTCCCCAAGCCTCTGGCACAAGTAGCTGTTCCTTTGCTAATGGAGTTGTGCACACAGGAAGAGAAAGTGACTCTTGCATTCTCTTTCTCTCACTGGAGATGCCAGAGCCTTTGATCAGTGAGGGGGTGAATGGCTGTAACTCAGCTCTAACAAAGACCCAGCTCCTGCCTTCATGCAAGGCCTGCTCCTCTCTCTGAGAAGAAAGGTTCTTTTGGACTGCTTTGCTCAAGAGCAGTGGATCCACATGGATCATAGAATCATTTTTGTTGGAAGACACCCCCAGGATCATCCCAAACATTAACCCAGCCAAGTGACCACCAAACCATGACCTTCAGCACCACATGTATGTGAAACACCAACCTTTCTTTTGCTCCTGGCAACAGGAGCCACATGTGCATCTCACAGCCGAGGCTGAGCCCCTGGGCTCTGGGTGGGGCAACTGCTTTGCAGCAGCCCTGAAGACCCAGGACTCCTGTGCCACGGGCAGTGCTGTCCTCTCCCGCTGGCAGCAGCAGTGAGAGGTGATGTTCTGCAGTGCAGCTTGCCATTCTCCAGTTTCCCTTAGTGGCTAAGCTACATATGTTCAGAAAACTAAATTTATGTCAGCAACTCGTTGTTCCCAGCCAGAAGATTCAGCCTGATTTGTATATAGCTCTGCATAAATTCCTCGTTAACCTTTACAACCATCTGGAGCGAGAGTTGCTCCTCATATCACAGCGGACAGCAGCAACAGCAACGAGCGTAACCGAAACTGCTTGGCTTTACGAGGTTGTGCCAGGCACCTTGTCTGGAGCTGGAGGAGAAGGGCGAAAGGAAAAACCACCTCCGTGGGGTCCCCAGCTGGCACCCACCACTGCAGCCACCCCAGCCAGCCTAGTCCAGAGGGAAGCACAGCCCCCAGGCGAAACCCGTGGCGGTGCCTTCCCCAGAGGCAAGAGGCTGTTATTGTTCATCTCCTTCTGTAGCACAAACCCTCTACCTTCTGTCGTTCTGTTGAAGAACAGGCAGCCGCTTAATGCGAGGCTGCCGAGCCTCCGATGGCAGCCGCGCGCTTAATGCTTCAATTTCCACATTTTATTTTATATGTAATTTAAAGCCCATGGTGCCTTAATTGTAAAATAGGCCTTATTAAAATAATAGCTCGAGAAGCAGTGGGGTACCCTGCGAGGCACAACGAAGCTTTCTGTCTTAACTGCTGTTTACAAGGATTTAAAAGGCAGATTCAACCAAAATAGAGCTGGGGAGATGTTCCCAACATGAGCGATGGACCAAAGACCGCTGGGTAATTAAGCCTCTCTCCTTTTCCTTCCCTGCACTCCACCATGTTATCAGTCTCTCTCTTTAGATATCCAGAGTGCACCCTTGGCTGCGTTTATGATTGATGATGCAGTATGGATACTTCGGTACTGGTAAGCAGCGTAGAGTTTTGATTAATGATGTTGGTGGCACTCCCAGAAGACCAATGGCAAATAATATTGTTATCAGAAAACAACTAACGTGACTAGGAAAATAGCAGGCTCCTACAAGTTTGGAGAAGCCTTTCTGGCCTAAAATTACCCTTCTGCTGTCCAAACCCTGCTTTCTAGAGACAACTCCTGGGAGATGGAAAGCACCATCATGAAACTCTGAATTGCCTATTAACTCCTGACTTCTTGGCCCAATCTCGGGACAGCATAGTCCCAGCTAAGTCAGGGCTCCCTCAGGGCTGCTTTGATTTATGTCATGCCTCAGGTCTCCCAGGGAATGAATGAGCAAGCTGTGACCAACCATTTTGTCACACCTGATCTTCCAGAGGGTGGAGGTTGAGAGCAGGCTGACACAGCATCCTCTGGCTGAGGCATTTACTCTGCCCTGGGTACCACCACTCAGCCTTGCCCAAAAAGCACACTCGGCCACTGGGGGGGCCAGAGGGACCACAGGGTAACTTACAACACCAGCTCATAAACTCCCTGTTGAGTTTGGTCTGGAAGTTTCATTTCAGCCCCAGACACACTGAACTTGTGAAGGTTTTTTCCCCTCCACTGTCTGTGCTGTACCCGCATCCTCTTGAGTCTGCAAGGCTTGGCAGAGTTTTGTTGCCCGCTTAAAGGGCATGTGCATTCTTCCCGTCAGACTTCAGTCGGACGTTTCTACTCTCCTAGACTGAAGGATGAAACAGGAGGCGCAGTGCCCCAGGGTTTGCATGCTGTGGCTTCTGAAGCCTGTGTTGCTGCCAGCACAAGCAGTCAGAGCTCACACTGTAGAGCTGGATGCCCGCACTTCTCCTGTGTTCACAGCAGTCCTACTGACAGTTCTCCTGGTGATGAAAAGCCCTTAAAAGCAAACCAAAACCAAACGAAAACCAGCTGCAGTTCTGTGGATGTACTTCAGCAACATCAGCAGATTGATCCTATGAAGGAGCCCCTTCAGCTCCCAGACTTTTGGGCATCTTCACCGGTATGAACCTCCCTATGAGGCCAATGAAGTCCACCCACTATCGGGATCAGACTGCCCATGATCTGTGCCATAAGGACACCCACATGCTGTGTCCACTAGAGCCACAGTGAGCAGGGAGTCCATCTGTCCCTTGGCCTTCTACTGCCCAGCAACACTACCTGCAGCACTATGACCCCTGTTCCAGGGAGCATTGACCCTTCTTATGCTAGAGCTTCTGGTCTGCAACACTTCAAAGGGCACTAACTGTTGGACTGCAGTGTCCCTGCTATGAACACACCCCATTGCCAGCATGGGCCAGGACACCATGCTTTCAAAGCCCTGGAGAAGATGGCAAGGGCTCTCATACAGCCAGGGTTGCTCACAGGGAGTTGCATACTCCAGAAAAAAAATAGGAGCGGGGCCAGACTCCATTCTGCCAAGAAAAATCCCATCTGGGGCACCATGCATTGCCAGAAGATGTAACCAGATACAGGCAGCTTGCTTACAGGCACTTGCTATGTGGTAGCACAGTGAACGGAGGAGGAGACACAGGTGCCAAAGGTACCTGTGCAGATCTAGGGATAGAAGTGACAGAGACCTGTGCAGATCTAGGGATAGAAGTGACAGAGAGGCACACAGAGCAGCATGGCATCCACATGGTAGGCTGTGATTTTGGATGCTGGGAGCCTACATGGTTTCACAGACCACCACCTGCACACTGCCCACCAAACCCACTTCCCAAGGGCCACTTCTAACTTTCCAAACTTACCAGCAGATTCACCCAGCTGCTATTTCAAAATAAAATAAAAATGAAATTATAATTTTAAAAACCAACAGGAGGAATAGTTTTTTGGGGGTTTTTTTTTCATCCTCTAAATGTAACATTTCCCCTCCCAGCATTGACACTGGTCAGGGCCCCATGGTTGTATTATTTAGCCTGACTCCTGAAAGAGGAAGTCTTGTACAATTCAAATTCTCATGAAACAGCAGGACTAGAAACTTTATATTATTGGAAAGAAGAAATTCTCAGAAAGCATCCAAGCTAACTGCCTTTAAAGCTGTGATATCTTTACTGTATAAAGAAGCTGTCTTTCAGATGTGTTTGAAAGAGCATTAGTGCTTTTCTTCATCATTTACACCCTGACAGACTGCTAAGACCCCAAAACTTTTAAGGAGGGATTTTAAAAAGAGTTTGACTAATTTTTACATATATATACACACATAGAACCAGTCAGGGTTGGAAGGGACCACAGGGATCATCTAGTTCCAACCCCTCTGCCATGGGCAGGGACACCCTACCTTAGATCAGGCTGGCCACAGCCTCATCCACCCTGGCCTTAAACACCTCCAGGGATGGGGCCTCAGCCACCTCCCTGGGTAACCCATTCCAGGCTCTCACTACTCTCATGGTGAAAGAACTTCCTCCTCACGTCCAGTCTGACATATATACATATAGACTAATGAAAATTAAATTTAAAACTCCAATCTAGCAGGGGATGTATATGCAGTACGTGGTCCAAAGGAGGGGCAATGACTCAACCTTTGCCAGGGGTTGCAGATCAGACATACTGGGGTCTGTAATGAGCTGCCTCTAGCAAGGAAGAGTTGAAGAGCCTAAAGGCATAGATCTGTGGTAGAGGGGAAGCTTATCACATTCAAATCACTTTCCCTCCACCAAAGCACTCTGGAGACTGGAGTAGAACTCCTACTGCACTCCCTCCTTGAAAGAGCCTGGCAGTCAGCTGCAGTGACCAAGTGATCAGGGTCAACTGACAAGAAATTTAACATCAGAAGTCAAAAACTCCATACCTACATGCTATTTACTGCACACTTATTTATACCTATACATCAATATATAACACTGATACACAAAACATCTCCAGGCAAGGGTCTTGGTAAAACTTTGAGAAAATGAGTTGTTTTTTTTTTCTTAGAATATGTCATTTATAGAAAGTGAAACATTTTCCAAATATAGTTGACCTTATTAAAACAAATTTCCTATTTTAGCGAATGCTTCAGATGTTTTTTATTAATATTTTTCTCATGCCTATATCCCAATTCACTAATGAATCCTGAATTTGATTAGGCTATTCTTAAAGAGGAAAATGTGGGGGGAGGGAAATATAAGTGAAATGGCAAACGAGCCCATTGTGGACTCTGCAAATTGATAGCAGATTCTCATTTTTAACATCTTCCATAAAATGGTTGGTTGGGGTGGGAGTGGGGAGGCAGAGAAAGGAGAAGAAAGATTTTTCTTTAACCAGCTCTGGCCAAGTTTTACTATAAAACAATACAGCATCACTATAATGTACCTGGGATCCAAAATAAATGTGTCTGCCTTGCAATATCTTTGCAGGAATTATCAGTAATTCTATATGTTCCAGTTTCAGATGGTTCTAATCAATCTTTTAGTATCTACATGTCTGCCTATTAAGCCAGAGACGATCACTTGGACTCTGAACTCTCTCTTCCTTTATAAAATCATCTTGAGTAATATTAAATCATGTTGTTGGAGCCCTGGAATTTCTGGGTTTCATCAACGTTTGCCCTCATTTTTCACATGGCCAAGTTAAGGAAATATCTGGTAACATTTTAATTCCATGTTATTCATTGTGGCTTGTATAGGTGTGGTGCAATTGAGCCCTACACAGGAAAGGCTGATTTGAAGTCCTGGCAGAGCGATTAGCTGATTCCCCAAAGATATGGATATAAATTTCTCCTAGGCACATCTGCCCTGTCTGCTTTTAATTTTGAAACACCAGCTTTAATTTAGAAGCTGTACTGTAAGCTCTCCCTTTTGTGAACAAGAATGACAATTTGCTGAGCGAAGACCCAGAGCCAGGCTTTTTTTGTCTTAAGCAATCAATGAGTAGTAACCAACAGACAAATGTTTCTTCACTAATTCTCTTCTGCCTTTGCAGGTTATTGCACCACGTGGATCTTGTCTTAATGGAGAGGCTGGGCTGTGCAGCCCTCCTCTCCTTTCCAGGGCTGCAGAGATCACCTCCTCTCACATTCTTGATCAGTTTCCCTGTGGCAACAGCAGCAGATCACATGGAAAAGTAATATTAGGAAAGTATTTAATGTATTTATAGCTGTCTTTTAATGACATTTACCAGCTGGAAAGGAGGAGGCCTGCCAGCACTGAGTGATCAATCAGCTTTGAGGAACTCCAGCAAGTGCTCTTGAGACCACCAGCAAGCCTTCCTCTAGTCCTGGCTTCATCTTCTCGTGTTAGGCTGCAGATCCTTGGGGCAAATCAGGCTGACAGTGTGTGTTTGTCTGGCCCTTATCACACTGGGACCTTGACTTTAGCCTAGGGCTGAGGCTGTTGCAGTGTACAAATAAATAGTGCTAATTCTTAGATCATGGTTTAGAAATTTCTGTTCTATATCAGCCAGGCAATCTGTGAGCATGGGACTCATTATGAACACCCTGTACAACAAATTTTGTGTGCCAGTCAGTTTTTTCTGGAGGACAAGAGGAGAGACTTCAGCAATCTGTGCTTGGCCACTGTTTGCAGCAGACCTTCAGAGCTTTCCTTACAACTAAATGCCACCAGACAGAAGTCCTGGCTGTTGCATGAGGAGTTACCTGCACTTGGAAAATTGCAAAGATCAACCCATATGGAAAAGATCATGATTGAAAAGTCCAAGCAAAGCAATTTTCTGCTTCCCAAAAGATGTGGATATAAATAGAACAGTGCCTGAAAATGAGCAGGCAGAAATGAAACACAAATGCAAAGAGCAAGTCTTCTAAAGCAAATAAAGATTGTACTACATTTGTCCCCAAACAGTGTACCTGACCCACTGGGCAATGCAGACTTTTCCTCTGCCCTGCTACCCCAGCTCCTGTGACATGGAAGTGATGATGGATGCAATCTCTTTGTGCAGTAGGCTTGAACCATCATCCTAAATTCAGGCTGACCTGAGGAGTGGTAAATGAACAGAAGTGCATGTTCCTGTGACCATGTTATCCCTGGGAAGTTGTGCCCCAGTGCTGCAATCCTGAGCATCCATGCACACTCCAGAAGAGAATCCCCAGGGAGACACTCCAAACTTGCTCTCTGTGCATCCTGCCAACCTTTTGTTTTAACACCAAGGGGTCTTCAGCCATCTTATCTGTTACTCTAATCGCTCTGACAAGCTGTGGAAATACACATAATTTAATGTGTAAACCCATAAAATAATCATTTGCTGTATGTGCACTTGATGCTCAGAATCTGCTGAAATTTCATGTGGGAAAAAAGCTCCACTGGGCTTGAAGGAATGGCTTCTTCATTTCCCCCTTTTTCCTTGCAAGGAGATTTTTAGAGCTACTGCAGGAGCTCATCCCAATCACACTTCAAGTGTCCATCACTATTTTTTAACCCACTCCCTCCTTTTACAGATTGTATCTAAAATATTTGGGCTCTTATTTGCACTTGTTATGATCTGAGGTTTCAAGTTTAATTTCTTTCCTTCAAGTTCAGACATGGAATAAAGGGTTACAAGTGCTCACTATTTACAATATAGGTAGTGCCAGCAAGAAGGCAGGAGGCTGGAGACTGCTTCACCAGCTCTCTGCACTATTATTATTACTACTACTACTACTATTGTTATCAAAGCAATAGAATGCAAAAATACCATCCTCATGTAATCACATAGCCTTGAATGGAGACAAGAGAAGGGCAACAGAAAACTGTAATGCCAAAAGCTGCAGGATGAAACACCTGAGAAATAAGTCCACAGCAAAAGAAATCACAGCAAAATACCTGTAGATAGTAGTGGTTGAAAGCTGCTAAATAAACTTTTAGTGGTTTTGAGAAAATACTTCTCAAACATGAAGGTTTTGTTTCTTTCTTAAAAAAAAAACCAAACCTGCATTTCAGCTAATTGAAAAGTTAAAAACCCCAGTGGGGAAAGTCCTTTGGGGTTTGTTTACCTTTGGGGTTTCTTTCGGCTTCTGCAATTTGGTCTTACATTAAAATTAAATATTTGGCTGAACCATAAAAAAAAAAAAAACACAAAAACAAAAACAAAAAAAAAACCAAACAAAAAAAACCCCAAAACCCAACTAGAAAAATCTGAACAAAGTCTGCTTCCATCCCTTTTCTGGCAGTAGAAGCACATATCCTTAGGAAAGGTGCTGCAGTGTGGGTTTCTTTCAAGAAACTGGCAGTGCAGTACAGCTGTTGCCTTCTCAGAAAGCTTTACCTGAAGCCAATTTACTAATGGATTTCCAGAACCCACCTTAAGTTTATTTTGCAGTGTATTTGAACCACACCTGTAGCTCAAAAGAAGTGAAAGCATCCTTTCCTAGCTGGTGGTGTTAAAATGTTAAATAGCAGTTTTACAGTGAGGTTGTTCTGTGCAAAAGAACCCAAACTAGAAGATGGAGTGCAAAGCTGAATGCCTTAATGCAATCCTGCTGCACTGTGGGAGGAAAGCTTGGGGTGGGGGGATAGGGACAGTAGTGTACCACATAGCACTTAAGCTTTAGGGTTGTTGTGGTAGGCCTAGGCAGGCCAAATTGGGTTTGTACCTTTCCTGCCTTGCCCAGGCAGGTTTTACTG
>VWYK01004414.1:0-14507 GCA_013399775.1 Semnornis frantzii
AAAAAAAAGGAAAAAAGGAAAAGCCAACAAAAAATACCAACATTTTTGCTCCGTGTCCATTTTATTTTACCACCAGCTGTGCCGTGACTACCATCAGGGTTGCAGGGGTTGGTTTTAATACTTTTCAGGGCCTGTTTGACCCTCTGCTGAATTTTTTTTTTTTTTTTTTTTTTTAATCTCCCTACTGAAATGTTTGGTAATCTTACAGTGCTTTACCTTCCCCAAGCAGAGGAAAGTTTTGGAGAAGTGATTTTTGTCTTGCCTTTTTCTGCACATGCAGCCTCCTCACAGTTCTAACCTCCTCCTTTCCATCCCAACAGTTTGATGATGAAATTGCAGCATAAACCAAGACTGCAACATGATGAAGCACAGAGGGGTAAAAGCTTCTTAAGGATGTGCAGTCACAAGAGGGAGAGCTGGAGAGTCCATCAGGTTGCTGTATTACTGCATTTGTTTTACATTCTGGATAACTGAGCATCTATTCATAGAAGTAACAAGTGCTAGCCTCAGCTCTTTTACTCCTTGTCTGAGTGTGTCCGTGGTGGCAGATATTAGGATGGTACCAGTAAATCCATACTGAAAATATCAAACAAACAAACAAAACCAACCCCAAAACAATTAAACAAGCCAAACAGAAAGATGAGACTAATTCCTACTTTTAAGTTCTGGGCCATGCATCAAAACTTCTCTGCTTTCAGTGTTCAAAATTGGTGACAACTTCATCATCCTTACAGAATTCTTCAACTCTGAATCAAAGGTAAATAAAAATGTTTAATATTGCATTCACAGTCTTGGGGACTGATCACAGAATCACAGAATTAACCAGGTTGGAAAAGACATCCAGAATCATCGAGTCCAACCTATCACCTAATTCTTCTAATTAACTAAACCGTGGCACTAAGTGCCTCATCCCTTTAAACAGCCTCCTTTTAAACACGTCCAGGGATGGGGACTCCACCACCTCTCCAGGCAGCCCATTCCAATGCCAATCACTCCTTCTGTGAAGAACTGCTTCCTAACGTTCAGCCTAAACCTGCGCTGGCACAGTTTGAGACTGTATCCTCTTGTTCTGTCCCTGGGTGACTGGGAGAAGAGACCAACCCCACCTGGCTACAACCTCCTTTCAGATAGTTGTAGAAAGCAATAAGGGCTCCCCATGAGCCTCCTCTTCTGCAGGCTGAACACCCCCAGCTTCCTCAGTCTCTGCTCACAGGGCTGTGCTCCAGCCCTCTCACCAGCCTTGGTGCCCTTCTCTGGACACTTTCAAGCTCCTCAACATCTTTCTTAAACTGAGGGGCTCGGAACTGGACGCAGTACTCAAGGTGTGGCCTAACCAGTGCTGAGTATACTTTTGGGCTAAGTGCAAATCTTGAAGACTAAAATCTACTTTCCACAACAATTCGTGCCAGTTTTAGAAATCCACAGAAATATCTCAGACAATATTTCCCCAACCACATTCAAGTCAGCTCTGAATCCAAGCTATTGACTAAGGCAATATTACCACAGCTGTATCAGAGCATCTATCAGCACTACTAGCACTCGTCCACCTGTGTCACAGGGCTCACGTTCTCAGAGGACAGCAAATACACAGAGCCAGCTCTCTCAAGCAGGCATGAGTGTTGCTATCCCACAAGCAGAATTCAGCATAAGCAGCTACACACAGGGAAAGAAGAAAGAAAGAAAGAAAAAAAAACTTCAATTATGAGGACAGAGTCCAAAGAAAGGGCAGTAAAGATCCCAGGGCTGCATCACTTTGGTAACACAGCCAGAAGGTGCCATAAATAAGTTCTGGAGGCCAGGATACATTAAGGAGGCACGAAGACAGCTTTCCCAGGGACAGAGATGGTAATCTCTGCTCAGCTGCAAAGGGCTGCAGCTGCTGAATAATTGCTGCAATACCAGTGGTTTCAGAGACAGCTTATCAGCCTGCCCTGTCCTGCCCTTGGAGTGGGAGGTTAAGGTCCAGGGACAGAGACAAATTTAGAGGGACAAAGAAATGATAAGTAGAAGGAAGAGGAAGGCCCCTGTTTGCTTCCCATTACACTTCTACTTTAGAGAGATAAGGATCCTTTTTTTTTTGTCAGAGCAATAAAAGGGGAAGTGGATTAGCTGTGTTGTCCAGGGTTTTCCTCTTAAACTAGAGGGAGCAGGAAGCAGTGAGCTTGGGTTGTCTGACTCCCTCCCAACATCCAGCTACTGCAGTGACACAAATGATACAAACTGTCCCAGAGGTGAACAAACGCTCTTACAAATGGGGATTCACCCCAAGCTGGCTACTCCCCACTTAAGATGAAAAAAAATCTATCACAGATTTCTACCACTTCTGCCAGATCTGATGGGATTTTTTTAGCAAGAAATAGCATAGATTTATCAATCCAGGGAACAGCACTGAGCTGTTTGAACAGTCTTGTTCAACATCAAGTTTGAGTGCACCCTCAGCAAGTTTGCTGAGGACACCAAGCTGTGTGGTGCAGCAGACACGCTGGAGGGAAGGGATCCATCCAGAGGCACCTGGACAGGCTGGAGAGGTGGGCACAAGCCAACCTCATGAGGTTCAACAAGACCAAGTGCAAGATCAAGGCAATCCCCACAACCAATACAGGTTGGACAGTGATTGGCTTGAGAGCAGCCCTGAGAAGAGGGACTTTGGGGTACTGATGGATGAGAAGCTCAACATGAGCCAGCATTGTGCACTTGCAGCCCAGAAAGCCAACCAAATCCTGAGTTGCATCAGGATGAGTGTGGCCAGCAGGTGGAGGGAGGTGATTCACCTCCTCTACGGGGCTCTGGTGAGACCTCACCTGGAGTACTGCATCCAGTCCTGGAGCCCTTATTACAAGAGGGATGTGGACATGCTGGAGCGTGTCCAGAGAAGGGCCACAAAGGTTCTCAGAGGGCAGAAGCACTCTGCTATGAGGACGGACTGAGGGAGTTGGGGCTGTTCAGTCTGGAGGAGGGGAGGCTCCCAGGTGACCTTATTGTGGCCTTCCAGTATCTGAAGGGGGCCTACAAAAAAGCTGGGAAGGGACTTTTTAGGATATCAGGTAGTGACAGGACTAGGGGGAATGGAGCAAAGCTGGAGGTGGGGAGATTCAGACTGGACATGAGGAGGAAGATCTTCACTGTGACAATGGTGAGACCCTGGAATGTGTTGCCCAGGGAGGTGGTCGAGGCCCCATCCTGGAAATGTTTAAGGCCTGGCTGGATGAGGCTCTGGCCAGCCTGATCTAGGGTAGGGTGTCCCTGCTCACGACAGGGAGATTGGAACTAGATGATCCTTGTGGTCCCTTCCAACCCTGACTGATTCTATTCTATGATTCTACACTGCTTCCAGATAACGCTAAAGCAACACCCAACAGTTTAGCACACAGGAGTTTAGACTAGAACAGACAAAACTGAAGACACCTTAAGACACCATTAAGACCAAAAATAAATTAAAAAAAACCCTTTTAAACCTGTACCCAGCAGCAGTGAGACAGAAAGCAGGTGAGTGGGAACAAAGACCCTAAAAACTTCAATGAAGAACTGAACCTTCTGTTTACAGGGGGGAAATACAGACCAGTGCCTTGTACTAACACAGTGCTACTGTACTTAGAAATTAGCTTTGCAGTAGATTCTCTTCTCTTGGCAGCAGGACCGCACCCTGCTTCTGGACCAAAAGGTTTTGGAGTGATGGGAGCCTACTGCATTCAGGGCACGGGGGGTATGCAGACCCTATCCTGGGACCTCTCAGATTAGACTTAGTTTCTGCTCCATGAAAAGCCCCATGGAGAGGTAAAGTACATGGCTTAGAACAACATTTTTTAGTGGTTATCTGTGGTTACACTCAGTTTTGTCAGACAGTAGAGCACGGCAATGATGTCACTTCTTAAACCACAGTTTAGCATAATTCTTAGGTGCCTGGCTAAGTCTCACTGAACTCACAGGAAATTAAGCAGATGACTATCTAATCAAGAGCAGAAACAGCAATAAATTTTCCTTATCTCCCCATCAGCCTAGGATCTCAAAGCAATTTACAAAATGAGTAAGTCAAGATATGTAGCTAATCTCTGAGGGGTGGTGCTGTGCCCATTTTACAGGTAGGGAAACTGAGGCATGGAGTTTCCAGGCAAAGATAAGCATGCTTTGCCATTGCACTGTCAACAGACTCCTTGAACTCAAGAGGATGACCTGAAACAGGACAATTTGTCTCAGGAATGAAAGGAATAGACATAGGCCTGGAATTCTGCATGAAGCCGCAGATGCAAGCATGGGTCAGACAGGAAAAGCCCCAAAGAGCCCCCACCCGTTGCTGCTTCTCAGGGCAGTGCCAGGGCTGCCTCTTGCAGGCAGGCAAAGTCTCTGCATAGGTACCTATGGATCTGCTCACACCGCACTGCTGACTTGCCAGCCCTCTGCGGCTAGGGCTGATGGATTCACATTAATGTGCATCCCGGGAAGCGAGCACATCCCCAGGGGAGCAGCATGATTCATTTTTAATGATACTTCCCTGAGTCTGCAGGCCCCATAGGCCAAGAATTACAAGCCTTGAAAGTCATCATCGCTGACTGAGCTGTTGTTGGCGAAGGAGGGTTCCCAGCCCAAGTGGGAGTCGTTACAGCGGAGGGATCATTTTAAACTAAATGACAAGAATGTATTAGGGGAAGGGAAAATTACACTTTTCAACAACTGAAGAAAATAAAAAAACACTTCCTGCCAGAAATTCTGATTCAGAAGCAAGGCAAGAAGGGAAATTGTTTCTCTCTGTCTACGCTGCATGGAGTAAACCTACACACATAGGTCAGAGGCCTAGCAAGTGCCTGAGGCTAAACTAATTATTGTGATTTGCTCGTCTTTTGTAATTAATCTAGGAAAAGCTTAGGGCTGTTAGCAGCTTTAAAGAAGTAAATCTGAAGGACCAATTAATTAAAAACAGCAGTGCTTAATGAGGACCTTTTGGTTCTCTCATGTTGATTGTTATATTTGCTGAAAGTTAAGTTTCCGCTGTCTGTCAGATCTTGTCTGGTCTTGTAAAATAGATCTTCTTGCCTGGTGCTTAACCACTTGACACTGGAACAAAAGCTTTCGATTACAAAGCAATTTGTGGGGATTATAATGGAATGAGCTACACCCACGCTCCCTGATTTAACAATCAATTTGAAGCAATGTTCAGTTCAACCAAGAAGCCTTAAAGACCCTGAAACTACGGTTTGGATGCTCTGGCTCCTCTTCTCTAGGCTGGATCCCACAGGTGTTAATCACAGAGGTAGGATGAAGCATGAACCTCAAATCTTGTTTTGAAAATGAAACTGCAGACATACTTTCCTTACCTAGTCCTGTCTAAAAGTGATGATTAAGGACCCACCTTATGTATGAGAATAAATCCAGGGCAGAGCAGAAGACTCAGGGCTTGCTTTAACCCAGAAGGCAAACTCAACTGAGTACCAGAGACACAATCGTGTCTGTGTCTTCTTACTCCTGATATCACACAGCCGAGAGTCAAACCATGAAAGTGAGCTCATACCCTTAGGTCTACTGTTACTAACAGAGTCCTTCCTCTGATGAAAATGCAGTTGGGTACCAGAGAAACAAAGGTGCTATGAAGGTCACAGCCAGCAGCTGAGATAAATGGCCAGCTCTGTTTCTGCTGTGCTCTCAGGCCTGCTAAATTCAGGATATCTTACTCCATTTTCTTTTACATATGGAAAAATGCTGATGCTTTGGGTTGCTTAATCAAAGGAACAAGTCACTCATCCCAAAACCATCCTTGGTTTTTTTTCTGTTAAGCAGGATCTACAGATAAAGTCCTAACATCGGAGCTCCAGGTGAAACTTGGACCTATGCATTACCTAAAGACTCTGAGCCTCTTATAGAGGACAATGCTGTTACCAAGGAAATGAAGCATCTCTCATTGTCAAAGACCAAGACCCTCTACCTATTTGCTGTCCTTCTATAAGATATGCGAAAGCATGCAACAAATGTGTAAGGAATAAAGATTAGGTTAGCAACTTAACCCCAGAAACAGCCCTTTGTGAACAGAATTGGACTGTTTTGCCTGCCAAGGTAGAGGAAACATATTCAAAAACCTTCTCTGTCATGTCCCCACAGGTAGCATTTTTCACATGCAGCAAATTAATTCTACGTTCTCAGCAGGCATCCCTTTAGAGACCAGCCAGCTTCCTGATATTTTGCGTTCAGGTGTTGGTTTGGGTTTTTCCATTGTTTGGAGGTTTTTGTTGTTGTTGTTGTTTCATCAGCAGATCTATTTAAAATGAAAAGCTATGTGTTTCACAAAACAGGAGTGCCAGTAACACAGAGGAAAAATGTGACATTTTTCTCCTCAGGATATTTTGACTGACACATGAAAAAGTCTATAATCTTACACAGGCTCAAGCTGCTCATGTTGACATCCAAATGCTTGGTGAAAAAGAGCTTGATTACTTTCCATGAAAGGTATAGGCTTCTGATTTAGTCTTTCCATCCCAGAAAAAAATCCTGACCTCAAGCTCTTTCTCAAGGGTATTTTATTTTATTCACCTGTCACAAATGTAGCAGATGAGTTGTGGGTGAATTCATCTTTCCACTGCTTAACTGAGTCTCTACACAATATCTTGCTTATTTTCATCACATTCTCACGCTACCAGCTGCTTATCTGAGCCAGCTGAGCCTATCCCAAAAGCCATCTCAACTCATTGCTCAGCTTGGTGGAAATGCTCTCTAGCTTCTATGATTACTTGATCCTTAGCTCACTAGCCTCCCTGAAGGTTTCACAGCTGTAATTCATCACCATGTGTGAAGATCTACCATCCTGCTAGAGAATCAGTCACCCTCTGCAGAAAGGAAGAATCTGAATTGTCCATGGAATCAAAAATCACAGAATCACAGAATGTAAAGGGCTGGAAGGGGCCTCAAAAGATCATCCAGTCCAACCCTCCCTGCCAGAGCAGGATCACCTATACCAGATCACACAGAAACACACCCAGGTAGGTTTTGAGTATCTCCAGAGAGGGAGACTCCAAAACTCCCCTGGGCAGCCTATTCCAGTGTTCTGTCACCCTCACAGGGAAAAAAAATCCTCCTTATATTTACATGAAGCTTCCTATGCTTCAACTTCCCATTGCCCCTTGTCCTGTCATTGGGCATCACCAAGAAGAGCCTGACCCCATCTTCTTGTTACTCACCCTTTACATATTTATAAACATCAATGAGGTCACCTTGTAATCTCCTCTTCTCCAAGCTAAAGAGCCCTAGGTCCCTCAGGCTCTCCTCATAAGAGTGATGTATCGTTCCTTTAATCATCTTTGTGGCTCTGTCCTGGACTCTCCGAAGCAGTTCTATGTCCCTCTTGAACTCAGGGGTCCCAGAACTGGACACAGTACTCCAGATGTGGTCTCACCAGGGCAGAGTAGAGGGGCAGGAGAACCTCTCTCGACCTACTAACCACAGCCCTTCTAATACACCCCAGAATGGCATTGGCCCTCCTGGCCACAAGAGCACATTGCTGGCTCATGGCTAACCCCCCATCAACTAGGACTCCCAGGATCCTTTTCCCCTTCACTGCCTTCCAACAGGTCAGTCCCTGGCCTGTACTGACACCTGAGGTTGTTCTTTCCTACATGAGAAAGTCTTCCCCATCCCACTCACTGCTGTGCTGCCTCACCTTGATGCAATTCAAGACCCTCCTAGACAGCAGCATAGAGTTTACTTGGGGTCTGTTGTAAAACTAATCATGCTCCAAAAAGAGCCAGAGCAAAACTCATGGTTCTGTATTTAATTGGAAACACTCCAACACCAAAACAAAAAACATCCCCTAATGGGTTTTCCCCAAAAACACCACAGTGGAAACGCCATGATCTTTGAGTCATTGTTTTAGTCATTATTTCATAGAATGGTAAGATTGGAAGTGACCTCAAAGATCATTTAGTTCCAAACCCCTGCCATAGGCAGGGACACCTCCCACTAGTACAGGTCACTCAAGGCCTCATCCAATCTGGCCTTGAACATCTCCAGGGAGGGAGCAGCCACAACCTCCCTGGGCAACCTGTGCCACTGTCTTACCACCCTCACTGCAAACAACTTCCTCCTAACATCCAGTCTAAATCTCCCCTCTTACAGTTTAAACCCAGTGCCTCTTGTCCTGTCATTGCAAGACCTTGTAAACAGTCCCTCCCCAGCCTTCCTGTAGGCCCCCTTCAGGTACTGGAAGGCTACTATAAGGTCTCCTCGAAGCCTTCTCTTCTCCAGGCTGAAGAGCTCCAACTCTCTCAGCCTGTCCTTGTAGCAGAGCTGCTCCACTCCTCTAACATCTTCGTGGCCCTCCTCTGGATCTGTTCCAACAGTTCCATGTCCTTCCTGTGCTGGGGGCTCCAGAACTGTACACATTTCATCAGTGATTGGAAGAAACAGAGGCAGCTAGGGGTCATGGAGAACCTTCTGGAACTGGGTCTCACTGCACAGAGATGCCCAAACTCAGCTCGGCCTCCAAGCAGTGTGCAAGTAGACACGTTACCAGTGTGAATAAATAGCTAATCTCACCAGGATTATCAGCGAACAGATTTCTGACTGACTCCTGTGTACATGTGTCAGCATTTACCAGTTAAGTTTATGGCTGTGCCACATCATCACAGAAGACAAGGATTCATACCTGAAAGTGAAAGTGCTTATTCTTCAGTCTATAGAGAGGTTTTCTGTCCATGTTTCAGACCACAGGTTCATGTGGATCTAAGTTTTGGGGTGAAGAAAGTTGGTAGCTCACTGCTATATTTATGAACTCAAAATGTTGGCTGTGTATCTGTGCCAGCTGGTGTTAAAGAGGCTCATTCTTCACTTCTGAGCTAGACAGACATTTGGAAAACATGGTGGAAGAGAGAGATCTGTTTCTGGTTCTTCTAGATTCACAGAAGTTTACTGGAGGAGTTGATATGAGGAGAAAATGCACCTCATCTGAACCATCGGGGTGCAGATAACCCATCACCAGCTAAAGATCCTGGTCTTGGACAAGGGTAAGGCAGTTTTGAAACACTGGAAAATTACAGGGCTAGAAGAGATTGCTGCAGAGTCACAGCAGGGATAGTGCTTGAAAAGATCAGGGCCCTAGGATTAAACTCTGAGCCTCTTATGGTCACTTAGCTGTGGTTAGCCTTGGACTGATTTAGTTTGTTGTAAATAAATAAATAAATAAATAACAGGGGAGAGGGTAAGGATAGTTCACTGCTCAGCTGTCAAGAAATAGGACTAGCCTGAAGGGTGAGGCTGGGAAAACCTTACTGCTTAATGTAAGTACAAACGCAAGTGGGCATTGCTAGACCCAGCCAGCCTCAGAAATGCAAGGAATGGTGTTGGGAAGGGCTGAATGTTTATACATGCTCTGCGACCTGCTGCTTGTACACTTCCTGCTTTGAGGAAGAAAATATTTACACACAATCTTTCTCCTCCTTAACTCAATGCCCCCAAGCCTGATGCTGCAGGGTTCTGTTCTGACCCGTTTGGGCACCCGTGTGGAGCCAGTGTCATGTCACAACCACGCTCAGGCAAGGCCCCCAGAACCACCTGGCTCCAGCCCCCATGTGTTTGTCAGCCCTCCCAGACGACAACAGTAAATACAACCCTCCATGGAGCAGATGAATGTGCAGAGGTGGAGCCAGCAATTTTTGTTCATCAATATTAAATGATGAAGCAAACTGAATGCCTCTGTCACAACGCAGACAGGAGCCCTGTCCTGTGTTATAGCTTCACTTTCTGAGGAATACCAGGGTTTGTTTTTTTTTCAGCTTAGAGGCATGACAGGGAGTATGATCTATTTAGCTGAGTGCTAAGAAGTAGTCACTTTATGTCATTTTCCTTCTCAGTGTAAGGTTTCCCAGATCCCAGTTTCCAGCAAATCTTAGCTTGACGTTGTCAGCAGCATTACATACACACACACCTCAGACTCTAAAGCCTGGGGAGAGGCTCTTAGACACCCATGCCTGCTGAAGCCTGTCATAAGGGTAAAGAGAACTGCCTACAGCGTGCAGCTTTGACCTTGCCATTACATGCCACATGGCTTCCAATGGTTGTGACCACCACCAGCCCAGATACAGCTACAGACCTCCAGGAAGCTTCTCAAGAGTAATGGGGTGAGGAACCATCACGGAAGCCTTTCCCTCATTAAATAAATAAATAAAATCATGAAGATGTCTAAAGCCCACCAACAGCTAACTCCCCTTCTCTCTTTCAGCAGTTCAAGCTGAAGATCCCAAACAATATACATTGTACCACTGCTATGGTTGTTTCACCTTTTCTTTTCTTACAGGACAGGAGAAAAGCAACATTTCTAGCCACACATGAATCCACAAAAGTGTTTGGACACCTGGTCCCCATTTATTTCACCTATGCAACCAAGAGCCTTTAAGACCACAGCTACATAACTCCTGGTAATAGTTATAACTGCCCCAGTTACTTCCTAAGTGAAGATTCCTCTCAGAAGCAGGCCCTGGGGAACCTCTGTGCCAGACTGGGTGAGGCTGTACTTGATGCTCTGGATTCTGTCTTTATTTACATTGTAGCACCACAGAGCATCACATTACCCAGAAATAAGTGGAGATTCTCTCCATGTTGGAGGGCTAACACTCAGGCCTTTGCTCAATAGCAGGCAGAGAGAGGAGGTAAGACAGACTTAGGAAGAAATTCCTTCTCTCCTCAAAATGCAGCCTGGCTACACATTAGTTTGTCTCCTAACAGCTGTGCCAATGCTGTGCAAGTCCACACGGCAAAGTGGGTTATCAGACTGACCCATTATAAACTGTGTATAAACAACTTTGCAACTTCCCAAGCACAAATCCAAGGCAGGCAGAAGGCTGGTAAGCTGGTAATTGCTGAGGCTAGATGGCTTAATGGCCCCTGTCCAGAGTGACTGGGAAGAAACAAAAGATCCTGGTCCAGCAATATTATTTTCCTGTTTGTTTGGCTCAACTTGGTACAGAGCAGGGCAGCATCTATCTGCTTTTAATCAGGACAGAAACACATGTATATGAGATTTGTTGAGTATTATCCCTCTAGATCTGGACTCAGCAACTCTCTAGGATTGGGATTTTTGCAGATTCGTTTCAGAGTAGGACCCTACTGGGAACAAGGGAATCCAGTGATTGCTGGAAACATTTATCTCTGACTGCCTGCAGATCACAAAGCAAAGCTAAAAGATAATGTGCCTAATGTTGGTTCTTCCCATAATTCAAAGTATATAAAAATCTAGTACGATATTCAGGAAAGGAACACCTAAATGCTGCCTCTTAGGCCAAGAAAACTTGCTTGTAAGCAGTCGGAAGATGGTTGATAACATGTCCACAGCTATGTCACTAGTGACCTATCAGTCTCCTTACATACGAAGATAGATGTCAAGGCTGAGCCTTTGTGTATTCCTCAGATACAAAGGAGAATACTTTGAAAAGTAGTCCCAGAGCACTCCAGTCATCACCATGAGATGAAGCACAATAAGACGTCTGAAAAGCTGTGGCAGTTGTTTTATGTCTGATATGTGTTTTTGTGAATAGCATCTTCAGTAATTTATGTTCCCAGTTGAAAAGCTTTTTGTAGTCTTAATACATACAGTGGTTAACCCTTCTACTCCTCAGCTCAGGGATCTGTATGAGTTGCCAAAGACAAACAGCTCTATCCTTGGCTCTATCTGCAGTGTCCTTTTGACATCTACACACTAACATCCTTTATTTTCTGTGCATGTAAGACTAGCTGTATCCCTGAATCATGGAAGATGGCCCTGAAGAAGAATCCTAAGGTACCAACGTCTGATCTTCTCCACCCTGCTGCAGCCTACCACTCCCTCAACATTCTTCATTGTGTTCCTTTGGGACTCCCTCCTCTCCTTACTGAGGAATCCATCTTTCACATTTGCTGCCTGTAAAATGCTACCATCCAACTCTTCCAGCCAACGTTTTGCAAGGAATCGATAGTCTAAAGATCAATTCAACAGAATTTCCAGGCTTTCTGGGGAAAGACAGGGTTTGAAGAATAACTTCTACAAATCCTTCTCAGGTACAAAGCTAAGTTCTACCCAGCAGTGACTGATGTGTTTTAGCTGGTGAGATCTCACCAGACATATCTGCAGGAGTTTTACATATGCACACATGGATAAAATACCAGAGATGATTAAGGGAGCAGTATCCTAGAAAACAAGAACAGAGTGGATAATCCCTTATCACAATAGTATCAGAAGGACAAGAATGTCTACTCTTTTAGGGTGGAAAACAAGAAAAACCTTCTTGCCATGTAAAGGATACTATCTCTCCTGCCTGCATGCCTCTCCCCACCCTCAAACTTCCTTGGACTGTGCCTGACTCTGCAGACCGAAGACAGTCAACAAAACCCTCAGACGGCTAATGCAGGGACACGAGATGCACCAAGGTCCTCTAAGGTGTCCACATGTCAGTAGAAAAGGGGTGATCTAGGAAGAATATTGTATGATGTCTGCAGTGGCCTCTGTTGCATCGTGCTGCCACTGCATGTCACTGTTAAGACAGAATGGCAGTGAATGACAGGGATTTTAGGGAATGCTTTAAAACTCCAGTGGAGATGGATCCCACAGTCCTCAAGAGCTGTCCCAGCTGTATCTTAGTCAGCCCCACTCTCCTAACACAAAACCTGAGGCCTCACTAGCATTTGTGCTAAGCTGAAAGAAGCCACAAAATAAGGACACGTGTTTGGAAGAGAGAAAAAAGGCAAAAAAAACCCAGATATGAGAAAGAGGATGGCAGAGGGAAAGGCAAAGAGCAACAGGTAAAGATCTCTTGCAAGGAGGGTTGAAGCTAAGTCATTACCTCTGGCAATGCCTGCCAACAATTAGGTCCTCAGGAATTTCATAGCAATATAACAATGTCCATTACTATTAAAAAAAAAAGTCTTTTAGTCTGCTCAAAATTAACTGGAGCTAAATAGGGACCAATTCTTGCTGGTGTGTTGGCAGCCCATCAGAAGAACAAGTCTCTCAACAACACTGCAATAGCACAGCCTAAAAAAGGCATTATCAGAACTGCCCCTCTCAAGCACAGGAGACCTTTTGGCCAAGTGCAAGTCCCTAAACTGTCTTGTGGCTGGCCTCTGTGTTGTCCTCATTTCTGGCTTATGAGATCTGGGAGACTCACTCGAGATTAAACAAAGGACTAAAGATTAGGTGTTCTGTAATTTAGTACTTCCTTTGCCTGCTTTCTGTTTAGCAGGTTTTGGCAGAGAAAAGGAACAGCAGCAGCCAAGATGGGCTCTCTGTGAATCTGCATGACCTCAGCAGAAACAAGAGCATGTCACTTGACTCTGCTTAGCAAGAGGAGGCTTTCATCCAGGGTCCCCTTCCAAATGCTACACTTGCATTCATTTTGCCATCAAGCCATGTGGTTGTTTAACTCAACTCATGGAAAAAGCATTGAAAAATAAACCACAGAGCATATCCAGATGTTTGGAAATGCTAAACTTAGTACCTCACACTCTCCTCATCCAGCTTAAAAAAAAAAAAAAAAAAAACCCAAAAAAAAAAGGCTTACTCTAGCTCTCCTTAANTTAAAAAAAAAAAAAAAAAATCCTAAAAAACTCAAAAGCATTCCTGAGCTGGCTTGTAATGAGCCATTACTTCATACTAAAAAGTGTATGCTAACACAGGCTTAAATAATCAGTCTTCTAGCCATAAACACAATTACCAAAACACTTTGAAGGTTTGGATCAACTTCATGAAAGGATAAAAATTCTTTGCTTTCCATACTTTAAATAAGACTCGTGCTTCCAATAAAAGTTAGATTTCACATTGAAAATATACACAAGACGCAAGATGATAGCCTTGAGAGCTAATCTCAAGATGTAGTACGCAAGGAAGTCTTGCAGGAAAGGAGGCAAAGGAGGCTTGCAGGAAAGGAGACAGTTTGCACTTGATTTTAAAGGTGTTATGCACAAAGCAAGAGAAGCCAAGTACAACAGCCTGCCGTGTTCAAACCATGCAGTAATGTGCTGGTTTGAGTTAATTGGAACATTTTAGTAGAGAAAATTATATTATAGGCTGTGAAAAGGAAACAATGGTGATGTCTACTTCACTCATAGGCTTGCTGAGATGTTTAGGAATAAGAACTCAAAACAAAAGATAAGAATGTGTCTCGAGCTGGGAGTGGGTGTCTCTGGGGCACGGCATCTCAGGCGGTCTAGCTTCTGACCTCCTCTCTGCTGAGTAACCTCACTAACTACTTTTCTTCTAATCCTCCCTGGCCAATCCTCAAAAATTCTCCTTGCANTTAATCACTCCTTTCCATCTTACAGGCAGAGTTTGTTGCTAGAGGGTGGTAGGGCACCACTAGCACTTCTGTTATTTAAAATCCCTAAAGATCTTTAAACCTTGCGTAAAACTACATTTCTTAAACCCTTTCTGGTTTTAAGCACCTCAAATTCAAATTAGTACCTCCACTACTAGACCAGTCCCCAGTGCATCAAACAGCCCTCACTCACTTTAAATCCAACAGAATTCCATGGCAAAAAAAAAAAAAAAAAAAAAAAGAAAAGAA
>VWYK01004418.1:0-10627 GCA_013399775.1 Semnornis frantzii
GACCTTGAAAAATCATCCAGTCCCCCCCCGCCAGAGCAGGTTCTCTTGCACCAGATCACACAGGAATGTGTCCAGGCAGTTTTGAGGATTTCCAGAGAGGGAGACTCCACAACCCCCCTGGGCAGCCTGTTCCACTCTTCTGTCACCCTCACAGTGAAAAAATTCCTCCTCATGTTTAAATGAAACTTCCTATGCCTCAGCTTCCACCCATTGCCCCCTGTCCTGTCATCAGGCATCACCGAGCAGAGCCTGGTTCCAGCCTCCTGGCACTCACCTTTACATATTTATAAACACTGATGAGGCCACGATAAATTCAGAGACTTCCATAAGTGACTCTTTACCTAAAGGTACCATCTGCTACAGTGCAGTGCTGGGGTACCACACCAGACTTTCAAAAAGCAGCATAATGATATCCCAGTGCAACATCAGTTCTATGAGATGTTACTATTCAGTAGCCCTTCACACATAGTAGAAGATTCAGGCTTTGGCCTTGTATAAAAGTATGCTGTCAAAAAGCTAGAAACCCCATACAAATCTCTCGGTCCTACACCATAAAACCAGCTGCTGGGGTTACTTGTGCTCCAGGGTAGCTTTAATTTGGACATGCAATATATCACCATAGGGCTACCTGATCAGAGTTTCAGTCTCAGGAAATACTTTCAGGACTATTCAATTTCCATTAGCAGTTTCTCCAGGATATATTAGACACAAACTGGGTTTCCTTCAATATCAATCATTCATGTTTTCTCTTTCATCCTGTCTTTGCTAAAATAGGATTTTCATGGAGGCCATGAAATTGCAAAATTAGTCTGTTCTTAGAGCTGTTCTATCATTTAGGCTCCTTTCATGGTGTTTCATGGCAAGGGCTGGGTAAGGATCCTCTCTCCAGCGTGGTGCTAGAGAACACAGTAATGCTCTCTATTTTGAGTTTCCATTCAGCAGTTTTCTTCCCCTCTATCCCCATCTCTTTCTGCACACTTCAAGACTGATTCTCCCTGGCAGCTCTTTGTACTTTTGCTCTGTTCCCCAAGGACTTACCAAATGCGTTGTAGTACCTTCGCCAGGCCCAAGGTCAAGACATACTCACCTGCAACTTTTCATGGAGCTCCACAATGCTGCAAGCATACAAATGTTAGCTGTACCTCCCAAGGTCCCTTCCAAATTGAATTCTCCAGCAATATTGTTACATACACACCAATACAAAGCTGATAAAACCTGAGAACACCTTTCTGAAAAGACCACGAAGCTGCTAAAATTGGTGATTTTTGTTTGTTGTGAAAAGAGAGAGGGAGGGAGCAGTAAGAACTGAAATGCTCTCACAAGGGGCAGCTGGTGAGACCAGCTGGTGAAGGATGTGAGTTAGAAGCTCCTTGAGAAGTGGACTTTGCTGACCCAAGATTAACAAGAAAATAAAATCCTCTAACAAAGCCATTCAAACAATAGCCAAATCTTACCAGTACTTACGATTCTTGCTTGTTCCGAGTCCTTTGTAACAGCAACGAGCTTAGTTATCAGTGTTCTTGCTCAGTCACTTTACTAATTATATGACTCTGCTTTAATTAAACTCTTGGAATTTCCTCCCTCTGATTTGTGAGGGCCCTTCTCAGGGCCAGTATTTCCCTCCATTTAGCTAAAACAAAAAAAAAGAGCTTTCTCTTTGAAAGTATTTCAGCATCAGGAGATGTTTCCTTCCTCCTTTTAGTAATTGCAGGGCTCCCCAGAGGAAAGTGTCAACAATATGACTTCCTTCCAAATTCTAAACCAGGTACAATGTGCCTGGAGGTGGTGGGATTAGATTAGAATAAAATTAGTTGTTGGTTTCAAGCTTTGATTCTTTGAGCAGCAACCTCAGCCCTCATGGACCTGTTACTTCACCTGTGTTCTTAATTCACCTCTCCCAGATCTCTGCAGCCCAGGGCCTGGGGCTGAAGGAAGCAGTAATGATGAGACTCTGGTCAGCTGCTATGCAGCTCAAACTGCTTTGCTGAGCTGGCCCAACATGGACATTTTTTTTTTTTTCTGAATAAATAAGTGAATAAATAAAAACAGGTAGCTCCATCAGTTATTCACCCTAGCCACAACAGGGTGGATTGATAGCTCGTAGACAGAGTCTCTGAGGAGATATGGAGAAAGTGTCCTTCCAGATTAATTCAAGGACAGCACTCTAAGGAGTCTGTTACCCATTTTTCAAGTGTTCTGTGTTTATTTACTGAAACAACAGGAGTAATATGACATCATAAATCTTTTAAAAATTGAAATAGTAGTGGCAGTCTTGAAAGATTAATAATAAGGAACGCCTTTTAGAGCGTGCTCCTGGAAATGTGATATGATTAGTGTTTTTGAACATTAGAATTACAGTGTATAATTGTAATGTTATAGCAGCTATATAGGAGCCAGTGGTCCCTTAATGGAATACATTGTGAATTTAATTATTTACATGGGAAAATCAGGACTGATACAGTCACTGAATGATAGACCTACCGTTTCCTGCATCCTGCAAGCTTTATGAAGGAACAGGGTTGCTATCTATGCAGATACACTCAGTTCACATTTGTCTCACTAGCTTCAAATTCTGCCCTTGTGCTTTTGTGTCTTTTAGGCTGTTTTCCCGTGAGGCCTACCGTAGTTGCTACAATTCATCAAGCAAGTGTATTGGTTGCCCACGTCAGAAGCTGAGGTTCATTCTTTGGGCAGAGAGGGAGCTGTCTCCCACTGAAGAACTAAGTGGCAACACAGGGTGCTTTGCCCTGTGTTTCTTCTGCAATGGTGAGTTCAAAGTTATTTGGCAGAATCACATCCAGCACAAGCATGCTTAAAAAAATATGCATATACATCTGGGAGACACATTTCCCTAGAGTGGCTTCTGGATACTCACAGGAAAAAAGCAGTCCTGCAGATGCCTTTATAATGAGTACAGTTTCACTCAAGAGCAAAACGTCACTCTCCTGCACAACAGGCAGGATCACATAGGTTCAGTATTACTGTGCCTGTAATTCTCCGTGTAAGTATTTGCCATACACAGGGTGCACTTTGCAGGGCTTCTCGGCTGCCCTGAGGCACAGGCGTGTGCCTCTGTGCCTCCCAGCTCAGCCCAGGGGTCTTACACCTGGCTGTACTCAGAGTGGCTGCAGCAGCCCAGAGGTTCTGCTTGCTCCTGTGAGCAATTGATTTGATAGCGAAGGGAAGAAAGAAGGAGAATTTTTAAAATCCTCTCAGCCCCAGCTGAGGGACTCATTGTAAAACTATCAGACAGAATTCAGCAGAGTGGAAATCCCTGCTCTGATAAACCCCAGCCCTGGAAGGCAAGGGATGCAGAGTTCAGGATGGAGATGCGCTCGCTGGATGCCCTTCACTCCCTGGTGCTTGGCTCTTGCTGCTGTTGCTGACCTGTGGTGTTGCACACCATTAATGTTAAAAAAAGAGCATCTAACCAAATTGAGCTGTAAGCAATTCACACCTAAGCTACAGACTCCCCTTTTTTGTTTTGCTGGTAAGAGATTGTAATGCAGTGAAACACTAATTCAAAAAATTCCTGGTGCAGGATCCTGCACGCAGGCGTGAGTCTTGCTGCACACAAGGAACTGTAAATGCACTATGTAAGAGCACATTTGTTAACACAGTTTATTGGCACACTTATTGGCAAAGCATACATAAAATACAGTTGTATTATATAACACACTGACTCACTGTGTCTTTACATGATGAGTTTGAACATATTAATATGTAAATGAAAAAAAAATTAGTTTCTTTTATAAAGTTTCACATAAATACACCAGAATTAAAAAAAAAAAGTAAAACAAACAAAAAAAATAGGTTTGAGGGCTTTACAAAAATATTATACAAGAAATATACTATGAAAAGAAATAACAACAGAGCCAACTCAGATACAATAATAAAAAACGCAAAAGTTTTAGATTTATTAAGCTGCCCACAAAGTTAATAGATTACATGGCTTTAAAATATCCGGATCGACAGCAATTTTACAAAGCATAAACTCTCATAGGACTGGGTGTCTTTTCCCACATAAAAATATTTCTCATGTCTTTGATGAAAAAAAGACATTTCTTGTTTCAGCATTTTTATTAAACGATGGCAAGAGTATCTACTGGCATCAGCTAAAGGTAAATTAAAAACGCTGGATCCTTTAAATGATTAACCGATGAAAGGAAAGTTAAAGAAAGAACAAAACTTACTTTAAATTACTTTTCCTTAAAAGCTGATTTCTTCTGAAACAAGAAATTTCAGGTGCAAGTTGAAAAGCAGAAAATATATTACAATTGTAAAAAGTTTTACATAGTCACGTTAATGAGATCCTGAGCACTGATGAGTTGTTAAAATATGGCCATTGTTCGATGAGGAGAAAAAAAAACCAACCCCTTCCAATAAAATGCATTGTCAGAAATCTGCCATGAGATGCTATTTAGTTTGCAATTACTTTAACTGAGGTCAGTGCCAGCATCACGTTGTATGTGAAGGCTTCCAAGAAACGTATACGGAAGCTTATACAAGAGTTTTCCCTAATTAAAAAAACCCAAACAAATCAGATAGCTTTAGTTCAGAAATTGATACTGTATCCATTGAAAGGTGGTGTGTGTGGGGGGGAATTTTATTTTGTTTTCAAGAACGCTGTGAAACAGTAATCAATAACCCACTGACACATATTGCAGTGGGTACTGCTGCAGGGTAACCTATTGGGAAGCTTGTGGTGTGGGGTTTTCAGATTTAGTCTCCTGGTTAGCAGGAGGTTTGCTGTTCCATGGGCTGTTATTTCCCAGTGCAGGTGAATTGTTGAAATCTTCTTCATCATCCATGCCGTTTGCTGCATCATACTGTGTGTTCTCTAATCTAGTGATAAGCCTTTCGTCTTCATCCCCAAATTCGCCTCCCATCAGAGTTGGTTCTCCTACCACCATCACATCCTGTGAACAGCACCCAATATTTGTTATATGGAAACCTTGAGAGAGAAAAAATCAACTTAAAAAAATTATGTTAGAGAATTTGCATCTCTTAACTTTGTGATATTTGAGCAGCAGAGTTAAAAGTTCCTGCATAGTAGGAACCAGGAGACAGGCTTACACTTTATTTCTAATGCAAAGGGAAAACTGTAACACAGCTCTCAGCTGCATGCTCGTGGCTCTGGATCTCAGAAACCCCAGAACTGAGGAGCAGGTAGCCTGAAAAGTGTCTATGATTTTAAGCATATAAGCAGGCTCCCACCTTAAAGTCCTGCTGGAAGCATTTAGCCTTGATCCAGTAATTCTTTCCAGTAATTCTTCCCCGAGCCATTTCATTTGGAAAGGCATCGGGGTGCATCTGAGCTGGAACTTGGCGATGGGTGTGTTTTAAAAGTGGTATAAAAGAAACCACATTTCTTATCCTCAGACTCCCCAAACGTGGAGCACAGCACTCTAATAAAGATGGTAACTCTCGTATCCATAGCCAGCCAAGCCCTTTTACGCATCCAATACACTTGACATTCTGCTACTTAATTATGGTAATTAATTTAGGTAAAGTTTTCGATAAAAACAATGTTCACACTGATTTGACAATTTGCATAGCTAATTAAGTCATTAGCAAAAACCTGCTGATTGCCAACAAGCCCTGAATTTACCATCTGTTATTTCATGGTGCCTGTCACCTAACTCCATGTAGGCAACCCTGCCGCCAATCTGTGCAGTAAGAGGACCAATCTGTCCAGCTGGTACCGTAAAAGGAAGATGAAGAGTGCTAATTATAATTACACTGATGAAGCTAGTAGTCATCAAAAACTGAGGCATGCAAGAAAGAAAGTATTCATCTAATCACTGCTTTAAGTACAAATTGTCCTTCCGTGAAAACAAGTAAACCGCCTACTGTACTCCAGTGCATCACACATTTGCTGCAGAAAAACCTAACCAGCATGGGATAGAAAGGTGCAAACTTGAGATTGGAAAGCAAAGGTGCAAAGCCAGAGAGCTCACTTGTTCCCTCTGTTCAGCAGAGAATCAGGCTGCTGTGCTAACTGCTAAGGAAATATGTGCGATGCATCTTTTCATGCAGCTCAGGTGGCAGGGCACCAGCTAGCGTCTGGGAAAAGTGCAGTAATTCCAGATGTCTAGCTTTGTACCTGCTGATTTAACAAGCCCTTCCAAGAATTCCAGCCAACAACAGATTCGATATTTAAAGGATCTGTTTCTCCTTATGAATGTAAAAGCATTTGTAAAAGCAAATGGAAGACAAATGTTTGCATTCGATAAGGTTTCTTTTCAATCAGATATGTACTTCCTTCACCACGAAACAATACAAATTAGTGCCTGAAAGTATTTACACTGCTTCTCAATATCCCTCAGCAGAGGCTGACATGCTACAGAGGAATGTTTATATCACATTTTCAGCCTGTGCTATGTGAAAAATTTGTGAGTAGATGGAAATCGTTACATGATTTCTTCTGTATGCTGTCTATGTTTTGTTACTCCATAAATCTGTAAAATGTTTGGTTACATAAAACACACACAGCGCTTTGTGACACCGAAGTTTAAAAGACAGAGGTGTTTATGACCCAAAATGTATCCTAATTTATTTCATTCCTCTAAACAACAGACAGTGTATAGTGTGCACTGCTGAACCGGACCTGACCCCAATGTACTGCGAGAGCATTAATGACAAGAGAGACCTGGCAGAGGACAGCAAGTTGGTTTTGAGCGTGCAGTGTGATATGGCAGGCAAAAAGGACCACAGTGGCTGAAATACAGAATCACAGACTGAGGTGGCAACACTTCCTCTTACTTAACGCTCCTGAGGATGGACCTCAAGTTCTCCCTGTTGCCATACCAGTAAGAGGTTGGCAACTTGGATGAGACTTAGAGAAGCACATCAAAAATAACTGTGGGGCTAGAATAGCTGGCTGGGGAGGCCATGTGGAAGAATTAAATGTGCATTGCATCCACCAAATGATTGGGTGGGGGTGGTGGGGGTAATATGCTTAACAGCTGCAAGTGTTGAAAAGAAGAGGATTGCTGCAGGCCAATCCGATGAGATGTGACCTAGGGTACTAAGATGATATTAAGTAAATAAAAATGTAACCCCCACTGCTAAGACAATATTCCTGTTACTGAGAACCACGGACAGGATTAATGACCCCACTGGAACAGTGCTAGCTTTGCTGCTCAGGTCACCTAACGCTGGGCTGGGAAATGCCTCAGCCTGTGATAGGAAACATTCGTGCATCAGTGGGCACATGCTCAATGACCTTGTAAGTATTTCCATCTCTAATTTCTGAGATTCTTTGCAAATATTATTTCTTTAATATAGTGACACCCACTGAGAGGACAGTTTGCACTTATAGTTCTCTCCATGCTATTGAGTTTCTATCACCCTGGGAATTAAACTACAATTACATTGAGGTTAGTGGAGTTTTCCCTCATTCTATTTAAAAAAAGATAAATATCACATCATTAGTTACAGGACATGTAAAAATAAATAAATAAATAGATAAATAAATTTTTGACAATCCTGCTGCTTATGTCAGGCAAAAATAGTGTCTCAAGGAAGCACACATGCTGGTTCCTCCCCAGAGAGGATTCTGCCCTCAGACTGAAAGCTGAAGACCCCACCGAGTGCACCCCATTGAACCTCCACTCACTAGTTCCCGTGCAATGACCACCAACCTCTGAGGAGGACTGGAAGTGACTCCTTTTAGAGCCCCTCAATGCTTCTCCTTAAATTGGCCAGTGGGGGTCACTGCTGTTGAATGACACAAGGCTCCATCCCTCCCAGGGTTGAGGCTGCAGCTCTGGAGTGCTCCTAGCTCCTGCTCATGGAGTGAGAAGCAGAATCCAAGAATTAAACCCTAGTCTCTTGCACGGCAGCACACACTGCTATGGCCTAGTTATGGTAGCACATATTTGACTAGTTTAAAAAAGATTTAGACTGTAGTCACTCAATCTTACTAATTTACTCTGTGATTAGAAACAACATTTTTGGTCAAGGAATGTCTCATGATAGTAAAATATGGTTGCAGTGAAGCACTGTAAATAAAGCAGTGGATGTTTTACAATATGTGATATAAATGTATTACTTCACAATATAACCACAAAAGCAGCTTTCATGTATATCATACCTTTCATCCTGAAATAGCCCTAATTGCCATCCAAACTTAAATTGATGCATATAAACTATACACAGAGTTCACTTCATACACAGCTCAAATGCAAGCACTTCTGTTTAACAGATCAGTCATTTCTCAGGCTTCATCTCTTTTATGTCTAGCTTCAAAGTTTAGCTCTGCTATGCTCACTTCTGTAACTAAACTTTTAACTTGGGATTTTAAAGATCTTGCTATAGCTAAACAATGTCCTGCTAGAGTCTGGAAGTAAAAATGTGTGGTGGGCCATGTAAAATTCCTCATCCCTCTCTGCCTGCTATCTTTGCTGCTGTTAGTATGTAGCCCTGTGCAGCGCATTACAGTCATTAGTTCCTAGCTCAGGTGTCACAGTTCCCAGGAGTAGACAAACAGTGCTTCACCAGCCTGAGATAATTAAAAACGCCTGAAACTATCAAGTATATTGTTCAAGCAAGCCTCATACCCCAAGGACTGAAAGTTGCACTAGTTTTAGCAGCCAGCATACCTCTAAGTGCCAAGTCAAAAGAAGGAGGGTATCTCCTCCTGCCTGCCTCGGTTCCTAGGCACTCATGTTAGTGGTGATTTTAAGAATTGACCTCTCTCCTTGCCACAAAAATTATTAATGATCAAGAGCCCTACTGCTGCCCACACCCATAATGGTCACTGCTTCCAAGACGTAAACAGCAGAGTGACACTGGTGTTGAAATGATCTATACAGACAGAACTGACATGCACAGTAAACACTTTCTAGAGGAAAATGGTCATCTTTTATATCCCATCACAGTCCTTTCTGTTAACTTGGTCTTCTCTGGAATATTTTTTCCTAAAGCACAACAACTGGAAACCAATTTGTTCACTCTCACCTCACTGCAGCTAACTCTTAAGATTCTGAATTGCACGTTTCTGAGACATGGGATAATTTCTGACACATCTTCTGGCCCTGGAGCTGCAACTCTGGTACTACAACAGCCATTACAAACCACCTAAACCTAACCCCTGTTTCTGAATCATGTAAGAGAGCGTAGTGCTCGCTCCACATTAGCAGGTTTATTGATGGGTTTGGCTTTTGAGGAGCTTACAGAGAACTACAAAGAGAAAGAGACATTACTGAGGTACGTAACACTTAAGAGTGCAAAGAGGCTCTAATTAAGACTCTGGAACTCAAAGAACATTTGATTCACTTAGTGGCTTGTAGTGATGCTTTATGCTTTCCATCACAAATGATACTTCAGTGGGTTCATGGTTACAGTGTTGCACTCCACGGGATCCTCATTAGTAAATGAAAGCAAAATCCACCTATTAATTTCTATGGTTATGACTGGGAGCAGCCTAGAGCAATGGTTCTTTGAGTTTGTGAGAGCTGTGCATTGTTAAATTTCCAAATTCAAATAGAAGAAAATGGACCAATGTATACTGCTTTTATTAAACTTATCAGAAAGTGATATTTAAGTGATAATGGCTGTATGGACCTCTTTTGATGCATATACCTGTAACCCACAGATCACAGTGTACAAGACATTGTTCTAAGTACAACGGCCTAGGCTGGCAAGAAAGTTTCACTTGAAACAAAGAAGAATAAGGAAAATGCAAAGGAATACATTTTCAGCCAGTAAAGAAGATTGAAAACTGAGTGAAGGCTTGGGAAAACACTGCACCTAGCTTCCAATATTAGAGGAAATCAGTACTGTGCAAGTGATAAAGCAATGGCACACCCAAGTTAGATAACTAACGTCTTTGAAATCCTAGGAAGCCTATCATCAGAGAGGCAGGTTTTCTACGAACCTTGTGGAAGGAGTCTTGCCCAGCTTTGCTCTTTGTTTAGAGACAGAGGAAATTGGTTAATTCCAGTTTTTTGCACAGTGGGTTAATATTTATTCCAAAGATCAGATGTGACTGAGAACAGGAACAAATCTAAGAACAGTTCTGTTGAGACCAAGACAGTGTTGTGGGCTACAATCTCTGGGTCCCTGTTCTGTTAGCTTTCTTTCTAGAAAAAGCTAATGCGTGTGTGGGAAGCATGGGCAGTACTGAGCCTACACCAATGAGAGCCTGAGAGAAGAAAACTTCTCGTGAGAAAAATGGTTTTGTATTTGTGCTGTTGGAGTGACTTTAGTGGCACTTGGGTCCTCTTTCAATACATTATGGTTGTGTTGCCTCAGCACCTAGAGGACTCAGGACAGAAGTGTCACTGGGCAAGTCATAGATGTTCCAAGCTGGGCATGAGTTGTGCAGGATGATCATGCAGCACACAGGCCAGCTACATTTAAGAACCCAGGACATATGTAGGAAATATGTAATCTGTAGAAGTTTGTGAAGAGTCATATCTGCAAAAGCTGCTGAAAGTCTGCAATCAGTAGCATGAGAATCACAGAAACCACTGTTTTCCCCACCACTATAAGGGAAAACGAGCATAACAGAGTGTAAATGAATGTCAAAAGGGCTAAACTTTGCATTTTATTTGGTAGGGTTGAGAAAGTTTACAAAAAGTAGTTAGAGATATGAGGATAGACTTGAGATTGATACTTT
>VWYK01004436.1:2359-24011 GCA_013399775.1 Semnornis frantzii
GATTCTAAACTTAGCATTATATTAATATCAGCAAGAACAAATCTGGAGTATTTGAAAATTATGTTCCAGATTGCTGCCTGAGGATTTTATTTGAATCTCACTCATGACAGTCACAAGACCCAGTGTGAAAAGACTTTCAAAGTAGAAATCTGCTTTGCATGCTGCAATGCTACAGGAAATCAAGTATGTGTTCTTTTATGATAATATCTGTTCTTCAGAAAAAAGTATCCCCAGGGTACACCCAAATTCTGCAGAATTTCCAAGTGCCTTGAAATAAATCCAGAGGTGGTAAATAAAGAATTCCAATGAATTTATCTTTTTGCACTGTGCCTGTTTAAACCAAACCACACCAAACCAAACCAAACCAAACTGAACCAAACCAAATGATTGTTTTTCTGACCACGCACAGCAGAAACTAAAATGAGTCTCATACTAAGACTGTTTTACAGCTCATCTTTACTCTGTTGAAAAGGGCATGCAGGTCATGGCCTGAGTGGTCTAATTAGATTTGGGACTCTCAAGAGGAGTAGAGTCCTAAGATGCTTTTGTGTGTCTATGTGTCTGTTCACGCTGTCCATCCTGCTGCAGTCTGTTTCTGGTGGCAGTAGCAATGTGTGGTCCAAGTTGAGCCCAAGTTACAGACCTGGAATCATGAGCTACACTTTGAGTAGGACACAGTTTGTATGTGTACATGGGTGGTAGGTGAGGGACTCTCTTTAGGGTCAGGCTTCACTTAGCTGCAAAATTCACAACCAGCAGGTTAACCCTACTCTAGACTTTATCTAGTCCCAGCTTCTGTCTGTTTATACTTGCTATGACAAATTCAATCATTGAAAGGCAGCAGAATGAGATACAAGGAATTTTATTCTGTATTTCATCTGCTGTTACCTTTTCCCACATGTTCCCTATGGTCTGTCTTTTCCCACCTATTTCTCTTCCATTTTCAAACTAATTTCTCTTTTTCTTGACTCTTGTTCTCCTCAGGCTCTGTGGCTAGTTCTCTCCATCTCTCTGAATTACTTGTCATTTCTCAACTGTCACAGACCCTCTGAGCCCTGGCCTTCTGCCTCCGTATTAAAGGGTCTGTCATTCTAAAGGGTATTTTGTTTCCAGCTTTAAAACAAACATGTTTTTTATTATTTTAACAAAACCTGACTTTATGGCAGAAAGTCAATCAAAGGGCTTTGCTGTAAACCTTTAAATTTGGCTGTGTTTATGTTTCATGACAAGTATGAACATATAGGCGTCTGAAGCAGAACACGGAAAGCCAGCTCATGGCTGGAAGTTTGTGGGGTTGAAGATGGCATGTGGATGCTTTCCTGAGTTTGGGTCACTATGTGCTTCCTACATAGCCTGATCTTTGTGAGAGCACTCTGGACCTCCCTTCACCCTCTTCGATACTTACTGTAAAGGTATAGGCTGGCGTTTGTGACTCCCAGCTTGTTGGCAGCCACACAGGTGTAGTTCCCATAGTGTTCCTCAGTGACATTGGCCACCACCAGCAGAGACTGGCTCCCCGTGCTCTTTATCTCCAGACCATTGGCGCTGTTTATCCTGTGAAGACAGGAGAAGAGATGCAATGACAGTTGTGAATTGGGAAGGATATCACTGCTCAGTAGGCAATAAACCAATGCAATTCAGCCCAGCTCCCAGATAAGGATGGAGACAAGAAGACTTGAGGAAAAAAGAGACCAAAGAAGGCATTGGTGGAAAGCAGGAGAAGGGAATGAAAGGAAGGAGGGCAGTGCAGTGAAATGCTACTGATAAAGCAGTGCCAAAGCAAGAACAGTCAAGGGAAAGGGAGGAAGCCTTTACCCAGCATTAACTCAGACTTGGAAGTGACCACATGATGGCCCCCTGAGAGCTAGTCTGTACTTAATAAAAGGTTATTAGTGAAACACACCAATTCCTGCATTCCAATGTTGAGTCACTTCTGCATCGGTGCATATGGATCAGGTTAAAAATGAGGATAATAACACAACCTTCTTAATGTCAGGTCAATGCTCAGGTATTACATACAGATCTCTCTTCTCATTTATTCTCATGTGCAAATCTGGGTGGCTCAGGTCACACAGATTCGGGAATCTTACACCTCAGCAGCTCCTTCTTCTAGAGAAGGGCATCAAGAGTGGCGTTACCTCCTTGGAGATTAACACTGACCATATTTTTTGTCTGTCATAGCCTATTTAATGCATGAACAATGTCAGGAAGAAAGTACTGTTGATGTTTTAATTGCATATTGCCCCATAACTGACTTAAAGGCAAGAGCTCTGTCCTTTGCACTTCCTTCAGCATTCCCAGTTCAGAGATGATTTGCTTCTTCCAGCCCTGCCTACGATGGCTCTGCCAAGTATGATGGGACCATGATTTGTGAAGAATAATTTGCTTGGGCAGAAGAGATGGGAAGGATAAGATCCTCCATTGAGTGAACTGAAAAGGAGAGGAGGGAAGTGGCAAGCTAAAAGTCTCACCTGGTATCATCTCTGTACCACTCAAAATCAGGTGTGGGCACTGCTGATGCCTCGCACCGGAGTAAGGCTTGTCGTCCTGTGGCCGCTTCATTGCTCTTGGACTCTGTGATGGTGGGAGGGTCTGCAGAAAGGAAATACATGGTCACTTGACACACTTCCAGGTGGAATGAAACAGTGAAATTATCTCAGTCTGGCTTCTTCATGCAACCTGTACTGGCCAGTGGAGGTCCATGGCTGCTGCTTGCTGTGGCACAAACTTCCCCCTGCTCCTCTGGGAATACCTGGTCTTTGAAGTCTCCTCATACACTATTAGCATCACTCTGTGCATATGCTTGTGTTCAACAACACTGAATAAAGTTGTGTCATAAATGCATAGGCACACACAGGGAGAGTTAAGGTTAATGATGGACTTCTGTAATTTATGAATATTTACCTGTGGGTCTCTAGTTCACATGGGCTCATCAGAGAGAAGATGAGAGAAAGACTACATCAAGGGTAAAGGAAGACAGCAAAAGGAGCAAAGTAGGAATTTAACACTAGCATGAAAATTATTCTTTGTACAAGCTCTGCACCTAATGTCAAAACTACAATGAAAAAGGAAAGGACTGAAGCAACTTGTGTGAGACAAAAATACACGAACGGCTTAAAAGGTAAGAGCTGCAGCAGGAGCAGTGAGTGCAACTTTGAGTGTCAGATGACTTGCTGAGACACTTTCTTCAGCTATCTAAGGTCACAGATCTTGCCAAACCTTCCTGAACATCATGCTTTGTCACAGGCTCCAAGAGGGTTTGCTCATGATTGCTCCATGTGAAGCTTGCCCTCAGCTCCACTTCTGCTTACTCTGAAGCCTGAAAGTTATGTCATGGGCAAACAAAACTGGAAGACACATTGATGCGCTCTGCTGGAACTGGGTCTCAGTGCTGGCTGAGCACCAGGTAGGGTAGGCAACCAGCATCCTCAATCCCAGCCCCATGTTCAAAATGTTTCATGACATGCTTTATATATTAAAAAGCAGAATTATTTCTACTTGACTGCTGAGATGCACCAGAGAGTAAGTGCCTTGTCTCTCATCACTAATACTTGCATACCCTGAGATTACAGGGCTGCATCTCAGACATCTGCTTTGCTGAGATTCAAGTTACCATAAAGCACAGCCTGTGTGTAAGAGTACAGCTCCACCATCTGCATCCATCCCAGCAGTGAGAAGCCAAAAGGAGGAGAAAAAAAAAAAAAAGAATCAAAATGGATTGTGTCAGTCAAAGAAAAAAAAAATAATTCCATCTGGAAAATGTATGGAAAGAAGTTTGTTTGTGAACACATTAGGCATCTCAGTATGATCCCTTTCCTGACCTTAATCAGGATTTTATGCAGGGCTTTAGGGATATTGCAGTGCGCCCTCTCACATCATCAATATTAATGAGTGTACATAAATAGGATCCTACATTCAAAGGCTGTGGGTTCACGTAAATATTTTAATTTGGAAAGGAGGAGGGGTAATAAAAGGATAGCGAAGGTGATTTTTCAAGTATCCTTCTTCAATTTTTTTTTTGTTGTTTGAGTAGTATATCTTCTTGTCATCTGCAGCAAGACAAACCTTTTCCATTTCACTGACTCCAGCAGAAGAGGTGAATCACAAAATGAAAAGGCACCTTTCTGTGGGCCTAGAAAATGACTCAGGGATGTTGTGCTCCTTGGGCTGCTGTCAGGGAGGCCAGCCCCTTACTCTGAGCAGTCCCTGCCTTAGGCGCCCTCCTCACCTTTTGAACAGACAGAACCCAGTCAAGAGGACAGATTGTACCTCGGCCACCAGTGCTTTTGTTACAGCACTGCTGGCACTGAGGCTGCCTGCTCAGCAAAGGGCAGTCTGATTGCTGCAGTGCTTTCCCAGAAGAAACCAGCCGACTGGATGCAGAAAGCAGCCTCTCTGTGCTTAGCTGTTTGCTGCCGGGAAAGCCAGGAGTGGTTTTCCTTTAGCTGTTCCCCACCACAACCTCTTAGAGCAAGGCCTCAGTTTCTCCGCCTGTGCTGTGCAAGGGCCATTACTCCGGAAGCCTGAAGGTGGTAGTGTGAGACCAAAGTAAAGCAGAGATGCTCTCTCCTGCAGTCAGGGCTGACAAGCTTTGTGCTTCACAGGTCAGTGGATTGTAAGAGATGGCTGGGAGGCTCCTAAGGTTGGTCAGGCTCCATTTTTCAAACTTGCTGTAGTTTTTCCACTTTCTGTTGCTTGTGGTGTAGTTTAAGGAAGCAAGATAAGATGTATGCAAATATCTAGCTTGCAGTCCTCAAACAGGACTGACTTGTGTATGGCCCTCACAGAATTGTAGAATTCTTTAGATTGGAAAAAACCTTTAAGATCATCAAGTCTAACCATTAACTGAAACCTGCCAAATCTGTTGCTAAATCACATCAAAGTGAGACCTTGAATTCTCTGCAGTGTGTCTACTTTAACAATTAAATTATAAAAGAAAATATTTAGGTTCTATATCAGGAAATAAGAAAAAAACCCAAAACAAACAACAAACCAACCAACCAATCAACACACAAACAAAACACCAAACCCAGCTTCCTAGCAGAGAAATAGATTCTATTAATAAGTTTTTGGAAGGAAGGGCAGGCTTTTGATGATAGCAATCATGACCTCTCAAAAATTTTTCCCTTTATTTTCAAATGAAAGATCTGTCCTGAAGGAATTTTTAAGTTGCTTACATTACAACTTTGACTACATAATAATATCACAATGCTCTACCACATTATATGTTTCATATTCCAACAGTAAAAATGTTTAAGGTCTTACTGTAGCATAGTTATTACGAGTTGAATCTAAGTCAAAATCAAACATTCTGACTTTATATACAAACAATCTGTTTCAACCATGTTAAAAGCATCGTTAAAATTATGTTTCACATAAATATTTGAAAATATTAATTGGTTCTTATGGAATGTCTTGGGTTTATAAACTCAGTTGGTTTCGACAGGAAAAAAAAAAAAAAAAAACAACAGCCAAAAAAACCCCCAACCCTCCAACCGTTTTAGTGCAAAAAATCTGCTACTACAGTTTCACATTAATACCAGATTTGGCCCATGAAGCAGCTGGTGTTAAACCACTGCCACTCAGTTTCTAAGGAAACTATAAAAATCTCTGTGGATTCTGAAAATGCTGCAAGGAGCCTATAACCTTGACTCCTAAGCAAGACAGACAAGCTGATTTGATGTGATGGCCAAAAAGGCCACCTAAAGTGGCAAATGAGACTGGGATGTGCTGAAACACTTCGTGCCACCAGCTCCCTGCCCTAACCTACTCCCTTAGACTGCTACCTATGGGTCAAGGCCATGAATATGCACCCTGAAACATCTCTGTAACCATCTCCAGTTTCAGTTTAAATTAATATTCTGGTGTGTAAACTGAAGAAGATCAAAAGAGGATATGCTTCTCATTCATCCATCCCTGCTGTGTGAAAGTATTAGCCACCAAGCAGGGAAACAGAGCAGGCAGATGAGGATATTCACTTTAAATCACCCCAGTGCCAAATATGAGCCATAAAAATATGGACATGGACACACACATGTAGGACTATAAGAGTAACAGCAGTCTGAAATATCTTGTGTCCCTGTGAGAGGAGTATGTCAGCAAAGTGAGGTGGATTACATATGGGCAACGGGATCCATGCCCTAGTCATACAAGTGTGGGTGTAAGACACACAGCTAACTATGCCTCTCAGTGTCTTTAGGTGATTCCACCTAAAAACTGTGCCTCTCAGTGAGAGGCACACTTGACCTTTCTGTATTGCATTGGTGTACAGAGTGTCTCTTAGAGAGGGTTTTACGCTAATGACCTAAACCCAGCATAGAAGTCACATTTTTGCACCCTCTCATTAATACATGCCTCTGCTGCACATCCCTCCAGGCCTCTGGACTGTGATACCCATGTAGGCATTGCTGAGATGCCTATGGCTGCAGGCAGGCATGTGTTTGCTCTGAGCCAGCTGAGCCCTCCCTTATCTCTCCTTGCTGCCTTGCTGAAGCTTCTCTTCATGCTACTGTTCTCCTGAATATCAATGAGTGAAAACAAGGCATCACCAGCATTTCTGAGGGCAGAGACACCTCACAGTTCCTCTCTTTTTACCCCGTCTCTTCTTCTTTCTTTCCTTATATATTAACTGGTTTAATGTGCAAACTATACCCTGTGATAATTGTCTGACTGCAGATAGTTTCCACAACTCTCCCAACTCCTTTTACATAACATAATACACTATAAATCCAGAAAGCCTTATCTGTTTGTTCTAAAGTCTCCACTGCCCATGGGCAAAGTTCTCCCTGTTGGGATGTACTCACAGTTCACAGTGACCCGGACTTGCTTGACATCTGCTGAAGCAACCTCGTTGGCAGCTTTGCATTCGTACTTGCCCGATTGCTCTCGCGTGATCCCTAGGATCTCCAGATATTCCTCCTCACCTTCGAATTCTCTCCCTGGTAGGACAGAAAAATACAGATGGTGGTTTTGTTAGTCATTCAGATTTGAGAATTCTGCTTAATTGCTATGAAGGAACAATCACAACAGGGATTCTGCAAATAACAGTCGTGAGTGATTTTAAAGTTCTTTCGGAAGCCGTATCAGCTAAGTTATGGAAAACTTGGGTTCTCAAAATCTGGAAAGAAGCATACAAGTGGTACCAAAGTGTTGTATCTCAGAGGCTGCCCAGGCTAGGAAGTAAAACTCCATCATGTGAAACCAGTGTAAGTTCACTGGTGTGATGGCTGGTACCAGGAGAGGTTAGTTTGGCTGATGGGCTGGTTCAGGGCTAGCAGGGTCCTCGGATGTGGTGGTGTATTGTCAGCATCCTTTTCTCCACTGTAAAACTGTGAAAAATGTCTTTCTGTCTCTCAGAGCAACCACCACCCTGAAGTGCCATTGATCGGATCGAGCTACTGTTAAACATGGCCAACCTGAGAGAAACAAAGTGTAATTTGATCCGCAGAGACCAATAATCATCATGAATCCCTGATGTACTGCACATACCAAATGACATATTTAAGCTGTGCTGCCTCGCTAACACAGTTTTGAAAGCAGTGACTCGAGTGTCAGGGTTACAGCCAGGGGCAGGAATCAGGGGAGGTCTGTGGCCTTGCTTTTAATTCACTGTATGACCTTGGGTGAGTCACTTCCCTTGCACTCCCTCTGTGAACTGCAGCTAATAAGCGCACTCTGCCATCATGTTGTGGTCAGAGAAGGGTGTTGAGGTTAACCCACATTAAAACACATTAGAATTGTTGGGTGCGAGGTGGCAGGGAAGTGTGAAATATTAGGTTTGCTTTAACTACCCTATTCCTTCAGAAAGCAAAGTAAGGCTCCTCCTGGAAAAAATCTGAACCACATTGGCAGCAGTGTAAAGGGAAATACTTCCCTCCTCTGAGGGAGCTGCAGGCATTGGCCTGCAGCGTGCAAAGCCACAAGCCCCAGCTGCTTGCCTTTGTATGTAGGGAAAGCATCCCTAAAAACCTCTAAGAGTAAAGGCCAGATTTGGGAAAAAAAAACCCACAACAAAACAACAAAACTCAGCCTCCAACAGCTCCCATTCAGGGTCCTCAGAGAGCAGTCAGATTTTCCAAAGCACCTCTCTGCTCAGTGTGTGTGGAGCACTTCAAGTCAGTGTTTAGAGCTGTTTGATGGAGTTCAGATAGAGCCTCTGTGGATGGGCCTCTCGTCCTTGGTTCTGTGGCACCAGGTGAAAGCAATGAGTAAGCCCTATCTCTAGAGCCAAAGTCCCTATGGAACCACCTGCAGTCAATCGCATCACACAACCACAGGGTTGCTGCAGCACGCTGGCCAAGGCAGGCTGGCCACACATGCTGGTGATGGCAGCTGCATGCATTTCCCTTCTGCAGCAGAGGCAGGGACTCCAGCGATTTCAGAATCTGTTCAGGACTCTGTTCCTCACATGATTGTTTTTGCTCTTTTATTATTTTTTTCCCCCCAGGCAATTTTCAGAACCATTCTAGGGGAAAACTACCCCCCATCACGGAGACTCAGCATGAAAACAGCAGCGTACCTATTAAACTCATGCAAAGACACAGTTTCCCCTCTCTTTCAATGGGGCTAACCAGCAGTTCCTTTTGCAGCTCCTATGAGATGTTCAGGCAAGTGGAAATCTCATCGCTATGTCTAAAACTTACAACTGCTTTGAAGCAGGGGTTTGCATCCTCTAACAGAATCACAGAATCACAGAAACATTCAGGTTGCAAAAGGCCCTCAGCATCACCAAGTCCAACTTATATCCCTACTCTACAAGGTTCACCCTAAACCATAAACCCAAGCACCACATCCAAATGACTTTTAAATGCATTCAGGGTCGGTGACTCAACCACCTTCCTGAGCAGCCCATTCCAATGCCTGACCACTCTTGCTGTGAAAAAATGTTTCCTAATGTCCAGCCTAAGCCTGCCCAGTCATGGCTTGAGACCATTCCCGCTTGTTCTATCACTAATAACCTCTGAGAAGAGACGAGCACCAACCTTTCCACGACATCCTTTCAGGTAGCTGTAGACAGTGATGAGGTCTCCCCTCAGCCTCTTCTTTTTTTAAACTAACAGCCTGCAGAAGTGCTTTACTACATGGCAGCAGTGTATTTTACAATTAGGGAGGCAAAACTGGCTTCTGCTACCCACCCAGTGCTCTGGGACATGGCTCTCAATCTTTCACTGTGCACTGAGACTGATGCTATGGAGAGTCAGTGAAGAAGGAAGCAGGGTGAGATTTTCACAGCCACTTTTTATGGAAGGAACTCATGAATATGTTAGGGAATCTTATGCCCTGTAGAACTAGAATTGGGTGAGTCATAGTACTGGAAGGGACTTAGCACCATCTAGCCCGTTCTCTAACCTCAAGACAGGACATAAGGGTCATGCCAGGGAGACAGCCGTCCTCTGCCCTCCAGTGGCAGAGACTGCAGCTGCCCCAGACATCTGTTCCCGTGCTTTGCTGTCCTTACCTCTGCAGCACTTTCTCTGAAGTTTGACCTGAGTCTCCCTTGCTGCAATTTAAAGCTATTATTTTTGTCTTAGCCACTACAGACAAAAAGAACAAATCATTCCCTTCTTCTCTGCAATGGTCTTTTATCAACTTTTAAATCACTTACATTCCTCCTTCGATTGTCATCTTTCCNTTTTAGACCCTTGATCATTCTTTTCTTTGCTTTTAGACCACTCTGACAAGTTCACATTTTTCTGGAAGTGCAATACTCCAAACTGAACACAGCATTTCAAATGAGGTGTCACCATGGCTGAACACAAATGCAGGACTGCATCCCAAATTCATCACAGGGCTGCTGTCTGCACAATACATCATTTGTGGGTTTGCCACAGCTTGAGTAATTTTTGGTGGGCACTCTTAATTCTCAGATCTTCTCATCACATACAGCTACCTGCTAATAATGCTCTTTGAAAATCCCACCCCCAATTTCAGCTGACAGCAAACACTCCCCTCCTTTCATAGCAGCACTCAGTTGGTAGGTCAACCAGTTGACTGGAAAGTTAATGAGACATTAGAGAAAGACTCACAAAGAAAAGGTTAAAATGTAATTTGCCTCTCCTTTGCAAATCATTGGCTCTGCAATTCTGCCTTGTTTATACACAGGGTTCATTCCAAGTGGGACTTGTTTCTCCTGCAATTTGCCCTTGTCACAAGACTGTCACCATAATGAAAAGAGGGTTGAGGGTGACTTAACCAGCTCTAATGGAGTGGCACCCTCATTAAGAGTGCTGTTAAGTCTGTTTGACAGAGATCCACATCAGCAGAGCTCCCAAATATCCTAAAAGGGTACATACTTTCCTGAGAAAAAGATGTTTTTCACCATCTCCCCTAAATATGTACATGTCTATGTATCATGTCCTGAAAGAGAGTTTCAACAGCTATGTATGATTCCCCCTTTCTTGGAAAGGATTCTTCCCAAGACATGATAAGCTGCTGATTTGCCCAGTGGAACTCTCTGGGAATGAGTGAAAGGGAGGACTTCTGTTTTAAAGGTCATACCAAAGACATCAATAGGCCTATTCAGCTTCTTGTTCCCCTGCTCCAAGACACAGATATGAACATAACACTTCAGGGAGTGTTTCTGTAACAGTCTCTTGCTGAAACAGTGGTAGCAGTGTTCTTGTCCCTGCATTGGTGACCTGTGTTTTTACCATGTCAACTGTGGGCATAAATATTTTGCTACCAGAAATTATCTATTCTTGCTTGGAAGACAGACCCCTCTGTCCCCTCTAAGAGCATGTTAACCATTTCTAACAAAAAGCATTCAGATAAAATCTAAGTGTCATAGTACAGATAAGGGAGAGGAAAGATGCATCACAGTGTGTTAGAAAAATGTCAGGTTGTGATATCTTGCACAGAGCTGTAGAGATGTTTTCGCTAATTCACCTTGGCAGCCAGATTAGGTGAGTCATATTAACTCTAACCTCTAAGGCAAAAGGAGGGTGGGGAAAGCATGAGCAGAGCATTATACATTGAGTGAGTGTACAAATGTTCCAGAGTAGGAACTAGCTTTGTCAGGGAGCTGATCGCTGTCGCTATGCAGTTCATCAAAGCAGTGAGGGAGAAGGCTTGGACAATGCTCCTTGGTACTGCTAACAATGAATGTGTTCTATTAGGTGAAAAGAGAGACTGCCAGCTCCTGGCAAGTCAGCTGCTCCATTAAGAGAAGACGTTTGCCTTAAGCATGTTACCCAGGGATGAAATCTTGACCCTGCTGCCAAAGCTTCCTCACTGACAAGGCTTGGCCCCTGGCTGTTTTATCTGGTTCAGTACAACACCTTCCCAGCGAGGGGCCTTACAGGTTTCTTTGCAAGGGCACAACTCCTTGTGCAGCACAGCTCTTCTCATCTCAAAGCATCTCTTCCCATGACTCCAGGCGACCTTCCTTCCTACAGCTTTTTCACTTTTCACCTGTTCATAGTTAGCTTGGTTCCTTGCTGAAGCCCCATTAAACACTGTTTTGCCAAGCTGTAGCTCCTTAACTCTGTCCCAGTAAATCAAAAAGAGGAGCTTTCTGTTCTGGAGGCTGGAGATAGAGAGGAGCCTGGGAGGCTTGACAATCAAACCAACAGGGAACGACCCTGAGCAGAGCAAACCAGGCATCTGTTGCTGCTTGGAGCTGGCAGGCCCTTTTTGCAGAGGGATCTGTGACAGACGGCTTTGATGTGTGCAGGAGGAAGGCTTTGAAGGCCTGCTTGCATCAGGCACATTTCCTATCCCCTGGCTTCCTAATTGGACCCAGTAAAGTCAAACAGCAAACCTGCTTTGCAATGCTAGCCTGATGGCAAGAACCTTCCCCCTTTCCCCCTATCCTTTGGAGACAGCCTTGTACAACCCCGTAGGCTTGTTGACGTGTGCACCTGCCTATCCTCTCATATATATATATGTGTGTGTGAGAGAGAGATATAAAATATATAAACTCTTATGTTTTATATATTATGCATTTTACATATCTTTACATAAAAATCCCACTGTGTGTGCAGAAACACTGACTTACATCCTCCTCAGGTACTTGCAGGTCCTCACCACCTCTGCCCTGATGGCATCACCATTCTTTCCTCAAGGGCTAAAGTCTTCTTTTCTAGAAATGATGCACATCCAGAGGAAACCCCACAACCCCACTTTTACTGTGTGCAAACAACTCTTTCGGGTAGCCAAAGGACCAGCAATGCCTTCAGCCAAGTGCTCTATCAGAATGGCCTTTTCCCTTCATGTCCTTGTTCCTTATATCTCCAAAGGGGAACCTAGTCTGGAAGTGTCAGCTCTGTCCTCCCCTATTTGTGCATCCAACAATGGGCTCCTGCTTGTGCAGAAAATTTCTCCAGTTCTCTTTTTTAATACTGAACTGAAGTTCAGACTCATTGAAAGTATCCGTTTGCATCTGGCATGTGTAGAAAGAGACCTGATACCCTGCTTCTGTGCTTGTTTTCCTTCCAAAGTCTCTTTGTAGTTGTGAAGAAGGAAGAGCAGAAGAGGTTATACATCTTTGTTGGGCCCTCTTCTGCCTAAAACAAGATGCAAGGGGATAAAAAAGATTGCAAATCAATAAATGCCATTTGAAGTGGGGTTTTTTGTTTGTTTGGGTTTTTTGTCTGTGGTGCAACTTCCAATGCTGAAGTGCAGGTTTTGTTCTCTTTGCACTCTCCATTTATTGTTTCAGGTTTTGCTCACCTAACTTTCCTCCCTCAGTCTGCACCTCACATTCCCTAGGAAGAGGCTTTTGAAAGACAAAAATAGCTAAAGGAGGCTTTGACATTTTTTTTTTTTTTACCTCCAGCTGGGATTCTTTTATTTTCCTTTTTTTTCTAATTCAAAACTTTGAAGTTGTCATTTATGGGTCTCTGTCTGTTCAGCCATCATAGATTCCAATGAGTCTGGCATTTTTTTTCCTGTCCCTTAGTTGAAGAGGTCTGTTTTTAGCAAAGAGATCAGTGCAGAGCAGCAGATGGTATATGAGCAAAGGGACAGCTAGTGCTCCAATACTAAAGTGAGGAGGAAAGGCAGAAAAACTAGTGTGGCATGGGAAATGGTGAAAATTGGAAAATCTTGAGAGCTACAGAAAAATAGATGGAGAAAAATAGTGGTGGAGTGAAGAGAGGGACAGTGGTTGGGAGACAGAAATCCAAACAAAGCAAGATTTTTCAGTGACTGAGAAAAGATGGTAGTCAGCTACTGAGAAACGTTCTGGGATAAAGCAAGTGAGGAAGACAGGAAGTGAGACAGTGGCAAGCAGAGAGATGTATGGCATGAAGAGAGCCACAGACGTCCCCTGTGTAAAAGGAGCCACAAAATAACAACTGCCAGAGGGACAGGAACAGAGGGGTCACATGTAGTAAGACAGTAATTATTCTGTTTAAGCAGCAAAGCACAGTAGGGCATTTATTGTTTAAGCTGGCCTTGTGCCTCCCATGCCCTTAGGTTTATAGCTAGTGCACATAAACCAAAATATAGTGCAGTGCCAGGGAGGGTTCTGGCCTGGCACCAGCTTCAGGAATGAGAATGAGCCAGAACAGGAGGAAACGCTGCAGCATGGTTTCCGCTGGTGCTCACAGGACCTTGCTCATCAGCAATCACATTTTCTCCTTACATGCAAAGCTGGTTGCCATGCCTGGTGAGCCACATACTGTACTTGCAGGCTGGGGCAGCACGAGTGCCTGATGGCACAGCCAGGGTTAAAAGAAAGCTTGCAACTTTCATAGGGACTTTCTCCCCAGTCCTCACACATCTAGCACGTAAATAAAACCTGAAAGCTTGAGAGCAGCCTTCCCAGACTGAATGACATCCCTGTGCTTTCTCTCAAGGGACAGCACTGACCAAACCCAGCAGGAGAGACCACTTCAGGCAACTCACTAATGCTGACATCTCTGTCCAGGAGCAGGAAGCTGAGAGCTGACAGTTCACACACAGCCTGCATCCTGGACATGAGTGCACATTGGTGGGGGCAGTCTGCTTGAAGCAAACATAGTGAGTGTGCTGTGTCTCTGAATTTCCATTCTCATATTCATAAATGGCCCCTAAAGGTCATCACACTCTCATACACAACTCTGAGCATGGGCACGGAGCAGGTGTGCAACAGACCACTGCACCTCAGCAACTGATTAGATTATCCATTCAAAATCCATCTGTGAACACAAGAAAGAAAGAGAAACACCTCTTGGAAAAAAAAGAAATTTAAAAAAATCCAAACCTGCCTCAGGTCAAAGCCTTCTGTTTCACCAGTGGTTTCCTTCTGCTCTTTGCTGAACCATATGAAGGAATTAATGTTCTACCTCAACTTGAGATACAATTAAAAAAACCCTAAATATTTCATGTCAAAGGCAATTACATTTGTTTTTTACTTTTTTTTTCTTTCCAAAAATTCTTACTGAATTTAACCCAGATTTGCTAACATTTTTGTTTAATGAACACAAACAGCATTTTTTGGATAGATGAATTGCTCTTGAACAAAACTTGGCTGTGATGCCAATGTGTAGAGTAAATTATGAACCATGAGGTAAATTAAGTCATCTAATGTCACAGCTACAATATTATACTCCCTAAATGTTGCATGCTGCAATGTGAGCTGTCATAACTATTCTACCAAACAGCAAGCCTTAATTCTACTGCCAGGAAAATGACATATAAACACGAACAAACCAATAGCTGCACTGTCTTTGCATCCCCAAATTTCTCTCTGCTGCCTTTTAGGTTACTTTTTAGTTTAGGTTAGGTCTTCGTTGTAAAGCTGTGAAGGTTACTTTACAAAAATGTCATATGATTATAGAACAGAATCACAAAATCATTAAGGTTGGAAAATACCTCTAAGATCATTGAGTCCATTGACCCAACACCACTATGACTGCTGAACTATATCAGAGTCCCGGAGTGCCATGTCTACATGTGTTTTTTAACACCCCCAGGGATGGTGACTCCACCATCTCCCTGGGCAGCCTGTTCTAATGCCCGACTACTTTTGCAGTAAATAAATTTTTCCTGCTATCCAACCCAAATCTCCCCTGGTGCAACTTGGGGGCCATTTCTTCTCATCCCATTGATAGTTTCTTGAGAGAAAAGACTAACACCACCTCACTATAACCTCCTTTCAGGTAGTTGTAGAGGTCATGTCAGATTGAAGGTGTCACCAGCTAGATGCATCATTGAGATGATTTGAGTGTCACAAGAATGCAGGAATTGTTAAGTCCTCAGGGCTGAAAGGACCATGCTGGAGCAGCTAATAAAATAGAGGTGAAAAATAGGAGGTCTAACAAAGAATCACAGCCCAGGCTCAGGGATCATTTAACGTGCATAGACCAATGGCAGCACACCAATCTCTTGCTCCCAGCAGTACGGTCAGCTCTGCAGGGAGCTGCACACTCTTCTTCTACCACCTACAAAAAGAGGGTGGGCCAGTGGCTGCCCTTGGCAAGAGGACCAGTGTATGTATCAGGGAATCAACTGGTGTTTGTTTCCTGCTGTGTTAAGCACAGGAAGGTAATGGAAGCTGATAGATGATGCAGGGGACTGGGTTTTCTTGCACGTTATGGAAACCTATGAAAGGCAATAAAAGTACAACAGCAAGCAGTCACCTGTCAAAGTCCCCAATGACTGTCAGCTGGCTTCCTCTCAGTTGGCCTCATGCACTCCTTCCCCTGGAAGTTCTTCCATTCTGGACAAAGCACTCATGGTGTCATCACCATACATTTTGAAGATAAGTTCTTCCTCTTAGACCCAAGAAAAGATCAACAGCAGCAAGTCCCATCTGGGGTATGTTCCACAAGAAACCTGGCTGAACCACATCGCTGCTGTCCTGACAGTGAAGAGCAAGTATGGACTGCAATGTAGTTCCTAGTCTAATTCCACAAACCCATCTGTCAGTCCCAGACCTCAAGGAAATCTCACCTAATGATGATCACTGGTAGCAAGTGTGCCAGTCTGTCAGTCTTGGAACTAGAGCACCGGTCTGTGCTTGGTGGCATCTCTTAAAGTCCTTACTACTATGTTCCTCACAAGAGTCTTGTGTCTCTCCTAGAGGAAGATGCACTCGCTATACTGTGCAAGAATCAAGTGTCTCACTTCTGTGGCCACCTCTGAAAATGTTTCCTGTTTTTTTACATATGATGGATTTGTTCCCTTCTGTCTTATGTGTGCTCATACTTCTTGAGATAAGAGGTAAGAATAAACTCGGAACATCAAAAATTACTAAAAAAAAAAAAATTAAAACATTGCAGAGCTTCAACTCAGCTCACAGAATGCCACCCTTTTATGTCTGAAACTTGGAAGGAAGCTTGAGAAATTACAAAATTTACTTGAAAGAGGGAGTTTTCTTAGAAGCTTTACACGGTGGCTCTTTCTCTGCAAGCTGGAGCCAAACATTTCATGGAAAGATCACACAGCCCCTGAATCTCCCATTCTTTTGTGATACGGCAGCTCCTGTAGCTCATCCCTGTTTTCAGTGAGGTTATCTATTCTGAACGCTGGGTTCACAAATAAAACCTAAAGACCAGGATTTCCGGATCACCCTGGATCTTGCTGTTCATCTTTTTACACAGCTATAGTTTTCGGCTGAGGAAATGAGGTCAAAGAGTTAAGCCACCCCTCAGCAAGATTTACCCTTTCAAATACATGTCAGTGTGCTGTGGTGCCTGGCGCCAATATTTGTATAGGTGGATTAGCTCCTTCAAAAATTGTTTTGTTTGCTTTCTGTTGACCACTCTCCTTGCTGCAATGTTTCTCAATTAGATCCAGCTCGGTGACTGCCTGAGACCATCCCCCATACCTGCTCCTGGTGGAAGCACGACAAGGGATTAGGAGAGGATCCTGATGGCTGGATTTAGGATTGAACAGACATAAAGCATTGCTAGGTATCAAGGCAAGGATCACAGAGGTTTTAAGGTGAGGTGGGCTGTGCTGGGAAGATTTTGTCTGGGCTCAGACGCTGCAGGGACTTTTGATCAATTGGGCTGGCTCCAGTGATATTATCATCTGAGGTATCTGCTGTTGATTCATAGTGATAGTGGTCCAGATAAATGATTGCTTCAGTCTAGGATATTTAATTCCTATGCTCTAGTCACTCCCCTGCTTTCCAAAGAATAAGGAGTCTCTCTCTCAAACCTGGAAGGCACTGACTGCGAAGGAGAAGAGCAGCATTTGTTCAGTGACTAATAATGCAGTTTGTACAGTCCTACAGGGGAGGCAAGCAGAGAGGAAACACAGAACCTGACTTTGAGCTCTCTTGGCTCTGCTAGCTCCCTGGTACAGCTCCTACCACTGCAGGCATAGCACTGTTTCAAATTGTGGCTGTGAGGCAATGTCTCTCCATCACGAATATCGGAAAAAGAAGAGAGTCAGCCAAGAGGGAGAAGGCAGAAAAGCACAACAAGAAGAAACAGTTTCAAAACAACTCCTTTCTGATTTCTTCCAGCTTTCCCCAAGAGTTTAGGAAAGTCTGAGGAATGAGAAGATAGTGCACTGCCTTTGTCCCAACACCCTAAAACTCTTGTGTTGTGATACATACAGAAAACGTCCAACACCTGTAACACTGCTGACATGAGAAGACCATGAGCAATCACATCAATTCAAAGTGTCTTCCTGGCCTTCACCTCTCTGTATCTACCTGGTATTGATGGAGAGGAATCCACTTCCTTCTCATGTTTCAACATCCTTAACACATTTGTCTCCTCTGAAGAGTGAAACATCTTGCTGTGACAGGAGCCCCTAACTCCGACAGGAGCCAGAGGGAGCCCAAAGACCCAAAAAAGTGTGAAAAACCACCCATTTTATGTTGAGGGCTCACTGGGTCCTTTCCACAAAGCTCCTGTGGAGGTAGAGGTGTCACTAAAGAGCCTTTGCAACTGCATGTGTGTGGTATTTTTACTGTAACTGAAACAGTAGCTATTTTAATTAAACCAACAGCAGATCACCTTATTCACCAGCAAGATTTCATTTTCCTTGAGGAGGAAAGGGAAGAGGAATTAAAACTGATAAGAGAGAAGAAGGGGAAATGTGTCGAGTCCATTTGCTCCTAGTTCCTCAATTTAGAGCACTAAAGGATGTCTCTCATCTCTGTAAAGATTAATGTGAGCTTCCAATGGCATGTTTTATCCAATGATTATATAATAATTAATACTTGAAAAGCAAGGTTTCCAAAAGCCACTAAATACTTTAATAGACAAGGCCCAGTGACTTTCAATGTCATTTGTGCTTTCAAGTCACTCAGGTGCACTGGAAAACTTCACCCCTACTCCTTTATTCAAATCAGTGCCTCATTTACTCCATCAGCATGACCTTGCCAGGATGCATGGAAGAATCTAGAGGCAGGGGTGAATACCACGACCCCTGTGGGGAGAGAGCCCATGTTTTCTCAACCCTTAGTGGAGAGAGGAGGTGGCAAAAACACATGGCGTGAGCAAGAAATCCATTGGCTGAGGAGCAAGTATTCAGACACCAAGGACACCTGAGGAAATAACAGCGTGATAATTCCTGTCCTGACTTTCCCAAAGCCTGCAACAGGGAGGCACATCTGTCCCCGAGATGAGGCACATTGGCAGGCCAGGTAGAAATGCTGCTGGCAAGCTAAGAGGCCAGTGGGCCAGAGCTTAATAGGAAAACAGCAGTGATTTGTCTCCACCACTATTTATGTTTCAAGCACATGACAGGCTGTCAGTGGAAGTGAGTGCTGCTAAATTTACTGCTTCTCAGATCTCTGCCACAGTTGCATACTTGACAAGTCACTTCATTTGAAAGGCTAGGCGTTGGGTTGAACTCTCCTGCAGCAAAAGCCACAAAACAGCTGTTTCCATACTGCAAACTCTCCACCTCAGAGGCTATATTATAAGGGTGTGAGTTTGGAGAAGGATGTTCTCAGCATATTAATTTTTAACCCTGATACATGCCAGTTTTTTTGGGGGGGGTCACTCGACTGCAGATGTGTGTCTGGACACACACATGACTGAATCGAACTAGTAACAGGTGGGTTACGGAGCTGGGCATTTGGGGACTAGAACTATCTGAAAGGAGGTTGTAGTAAGGTGAGGATCAGTCTTTTCTCCCATGTAACCAGCAACAGGATGAGAGGAGATGGCTTCAAGTTGTACCAGAGGAGGCTTAGACTGGAAATTTCTCTATTGCAGGAGTGGTCAGGTGCTGGAACAGGCTGCTCTCTGCTTTATGCTGTTGTGCCGCTGGGCAGCACCCCATCTTCTCAAATGCTCTCCCTCTCCTTTTGGTGGTAGGTATCAAGATAAGGTTGTCAGGAATATGGCCTTATGAAAGACAGCCAAAGGAGAGCGGACATGGCCTCCTGCTCCAACTATTCCTTTTCTTTCTTCTAGATGCTGTGGAGCTCTGCTTTCTCCTGCACATGCTCTTGATCTCATGCACGAGATTCTTTTGATTTGCTGTCTTGTGCACATTCAGTAAATTACACACGTGGATGTGCACAAACACACCCCAGCCTGCACAGAGTGCCATGCAGAAGCAGGGCACATCCTCTTCTTTCCTGTCACAAGGGTTCAGGATACTTCAATTCTCCACAAGCCTTTAGGAATCTGCTCCACTTGCCTTTCCAGTGGCGCAGGTCAGAGGCCCTTATTCTGCAGTTGCGCCACACAGTTTATATGAGCATCTGCAGCTATATTAGCTGAGCTAATAGTGACAAGGGCGATCAATCCTCATACTTCAGCGGATAAACTGATCACCAGCTGGAGTTCAAACTCTCCCCTTGTCTCTCATCACTTTAAGTACACACTGCATGCTTTATGTGGGCTTCATGCCACCATATGCACAAACCAAGGTTGTGAGTGGACTACTTCTCTTTTGCAGTGCTGCAACACTGGACTGTATTGAAAGCAGGCATATTGTTTGGCACCACAGTAACATCCAGCCACCTTTCTTCTCCAGCAGCACCTTCTTGTCTTTATCACCTTTGCCACGGAAACCATCTGCAATAGCTTGTCAATACTTTGTTCTTGCCCTGCTGATCTGTGGATGGCAATCGCAAGCTGGCAATGATTGCCTCTTTAGAAATCCAAAACAGGACAGACAGAAACAGAGAGGTGGAGACTGACAAATAGTTTTGGGTATCTTCTATTCTCTGTTTGGTTCACTGCTTTCCAAGCAACATAACAGACATTATTATGAGCAGCTCATCCAAGGCTGCTCTAAATTTTACTGGGGGTGGGGGAGAAACACAGCAATCATGCCCTCCCATCTGGCCTCCAAGGACCAGGGATTCATCCACAGTAATCATCCATGCCCTGTGGATTGAGGTCCTCCGACATTTTTACTGGATAATAACCCCTGTTAATAATCCAGCCATCCAATCTAATTCCTTTTTATCACCTCTTCAATAGCAATTCTCTGCCCAAGCACTCTGTATAGGCAAGGACTCGGCAGAAAATAAAAAATACCCTGCAACTTCTGACCATAAGGTATTGAAATAATATTTTAAAAATGGTTTTCAAAACCTCTCTCTCGAAATACTTATTTCCTTATTTCTCAGCTGCTCTCAAAACTGCTGCCCTTGTACTTCTAAGTCCAGCATTCCAAATGGGATGCTGGGCTTGATTAAAACAACTTCCTGGCTTATAGGTTATGTCAATATCCTGGTGGGATTTTATGCCACTAATCTCAGCAGTATGCAACTGAAGAACAGTCGAAGGAGGAGAGAAATGTTAACTACATTAAAATGGCAAACTCACCTGCAGACTATTTTTTTCACTGCTTTAGGAGCAGAAGGTTTTGAGATAATTTTCAGGCAGTGTGAGCTTGCATATACAGGGACATGCAACAAGCAGGAAAGAGGGAAGAAGAGAGAAGGGAGGAAAAAATGGAGAATGGGGAAGAACTGGAAAAACAACAACAAGAAAAAAAGAAAAATCACATAAAGATAGTTTGTGAGACACAAGTCTTCAGGAGAAGGGCAGATGAGAAATAAGAACACAGCATAAGCTATAGATGAAAGGTTGCTTTAAAAAAAAAGTGAGGGGCTGCAAAGGGTTAGAGAAAGCAAACAGAGCCCTGAGGAAGATGAATCACCATGGGAAAACAATGAGGAATGCTGGGAATACAGCATACAAGGGGTAACTGAGGCTTTCAGAGGTATTGCAGTAATACTGAGCTGTGGCAAGCAATGTCAGGGCTCACAGGCAATACACAGCTGCTGGCGGTACCACTGAGGGTCCCAGACACTTAAGTGATACCTCTACATGCCTGCGACATTGTGAGAGGCTGATTGCCCCTCCCGTGAAGTAATCAACAAAGATAAAGATTGCCTTTGTTAAAGATGGGCCCGGATTGACAAATTCGGGCCATTCTGGCAAAGGGACGCAAACAGCACCTTTGTGGACATCTGCCCAAGAGCTCAGGAATGCTAAGAGCGGCTTGAGGAAGTTCCGAGATTACGCGGTACTTCGCACCAGCTACCCCGAAGATGGACCCGTAAGCGGCGCAGGGAGAGGGCGGAGGCCCTACTCAGTGCCGCCGGCGGGGCCCCGAAGATGCATGAGAACACACAGGAAGACTTCCTGGGGAGCTGCACCTGGACAACGGCCTAAAAACTGTATAAAAAGACATAAGCGACGCCTGCAACGGTAAGCGACGCCTGCAAAGGTGTGCATCTACCACCGGAGCACCTCCATGTGCATCTACCACCGCAGCACCTACCACTGGAGAACCC
>VWYK01004440.1:1001-11044 GCA_013399775.1 Semnornis frantzii
GTACCATAAGTTAATCCAGCTTCTTCTGGAAACTACACAGTTCTGGTGAATGTCTCACAACCACATGGCAGAATTTCTCTGTGCATGCAGATTAGATGGATACAAGAGTTCTGGGTGTGGAGCAATATCTGTGTGCTGCTTGTAATACATGATGAAACACCTGAAAAATACAGAATATTCTCAAAATCTGACTGTACACAATAGCTGAATGGGGAAGAAGCATTTGAGATCCAGCATAGAACAGACTTCCATTTGACATCTACAGAGTACCTCTCAATCTGCAAAGCTCTCCATAACTCCAGCCTTCTGATCTGAATTATTTTCATCTTCCAGGTGCTGCTAATAATTCTGCCATGCCGTCCTCCTCAAATTTCTGTATTTATCTGAATCAAACACTCAACTTGGCCAGGATGTGAAGAAAGAATTGCCTGAATTTTCTGGAAAGTGAGCACCAAGAGGTACTGAAAGGTTTCCAGTTTCTAAGTAATATTTTATTAGAACACAAACACAGAAACCAGAACAAGGCATCCTTTTAAGTAGAGTTAGCTCAGACTACTGGGTGAAGTAGACTGTGTGAATTTATTTGAATATGACTCCCAATCCTCCTTGTCTCACCCCTTCCTACAATCCAGCTCTCTAGTCCTGCAGTTTTTAGTGGTTTCCTGAGCTTGAATAACCTTGGCCATCTCCTCTGTCTTACAGATAAAACCTCCATCTTTCCGGCACCTTTAAGACTGCTGTTCTTAGAAGCATCTCCCTTGCTTCCCTCAGGACCCTCATGCAGCAGGCTCCTAGTTTGTTTCAGTGTCTTCCCACCACTTCTTTCAACCACCCAAAGTCAGCAAGGTTCTCCCACCACACACAAGTATGTATAGGGTGGAAAAAAAAATCTCAATTCTTCAGAAGGGTGATGGCTGGTACAGGAAATCAGACAACATAAACTTTTACCCCTCCTTTACAGTATTCCCATAAAAACCAAATTATGAGCAGGCAAATCACACTACTCTGCCATCAGCCCCAGCATCTTCTGCCATGCCACCCTCCTGAGATATATCTTCTTATTCATATGAATCATAAAAAAGCCTTCTTGGAAAACGCACTTTCTCAAGGAAACCCACCAGAGATATTAGCGGGGAAAAAACATTTGCATGTGAGGTAAAGATTAGGCTTGTGGGTGGAATCAGGACTGCTCCCAAGTCCCACAGATTTCTGCATTGTGGTAAGAACCACGAATACTGAGAGTGGTCTCAGGCGACAAAAATATTTAGGAAGTTGTCAAGTATCATGTCATATACCAAAATCACAGGTTATCACAGAATGACGGTGGTTGGAAGGGACCTTCAGAGATCATCTAGTCCAACCCTTCTGCTGAAGGAGGTTCACCTACATCAGGTTGCACAGGAACATATCCGTGTGGGTTGTGAAAGTCTCTAGAGAAGGAGATTCCACAACCTCTCTGGGAAACCTGTTCCAGGGCTCTGTCACCCTTAAAGTAAAGAAGCTTCTCCTTAAGTTCAAGTGAAATCTCCTGTATTTTTGTTCGTACCCATTACCCCTTTTGCTATCACTGGGCACTGATGAAGAGCCCAGTCTCATCCTCCTGATCTCTACCATTTAGATATTTACAGACATTGATAAGATCCTCTCTCAGACTTTTCATTTTCCAGGCTAAAGAGCCCCAGGTGTCTCATAATCTCCTCGTAAGACTGATGCTCCAGTCCTCTAATCATCTTCATGGTCCTCCTTTTGACTGTCTCCAGTCTCTGTCTTTCTCAAACTGGGGAGCCCAGAACTGGACACAATAGTCTAGGTTGTGGCCTTGCTAGGGCAGAGCAGAGCAGGGAAGAGGATATACTTCTAACTGCTGGCCATGCTCTTTTTAATGCAGTCCACTGGCCTTCTTGGCCACAAGGGCACATTGCTGGCTCACTGGGAACTTGTTGCTGGCCAGCACTTTCAGAACCTTCTCCACAGAGCTGATTTCCAGCAGGTCAGCCCCTCACCTGTACTGATATATAGGGTTATTCCTCCCCAGATGCAGGACTCTACACCTGCCCTTCTTGTGAGGTTCCTCTCTTCCCAACTCCCCAGTGTGTCGAAGTCTCACTGCATGGCAGCACAGCCTTCTGGTGTTGCAGTCACTCCTCCCACTTTTGCATCATCTGTAAACTTGCTGAGAGTTCACTGTTCTTTCATTCATCTTGTTGATGTACATAGCAAACAAGACTGGACCTAGTACTGACCCCTGGGGAACAGCACTGGCTACAGGCATCCATCTAGACTGTGCACTGTCAATCACAACCCTCTATGCTCTGTCATTCAGCCAGTTCTCAACCCACCTCTCCACTTCTCTAACCCACACTTCCTAAGCTTACATATAAGGATGCTATGAGAGACAGTGTCAAATCCCTTGCTGAAGTTAAGGTTGACAGCATCCACTGCTCTTCCCTCATCTACCCAGCTTGTCACACCATCAGAGAAGACTAACCAGATTGAGGAAGCCAGATTTCAAGTTATGGCAAGTGAGAGTTGACAGCACAGGAGAAAATGAACTCTTGGAGTCAAGTGAGAGTAGATGTATTAAGTTTCTGTATCCTAATCATTCGACATTCATCTTCTCACTTCCTTGAAACATCAAAAGATGTAAGAGCTAAATGAGTAGCAATGTCATCCACAATGAGACATGGCACGTGGGACAACAGGTAGGACACTGTGATGTGTTCTGGCTGTTCAGTGCAATCAGACCAAAACAAAAAATATTTGTGACATTCATCATAACCGCTAGGGTTGGGATACACCTCACTTGTACATAGCCATTGGAAAACTGACTGAAAACTGAGTGAATTAAGTGGGCTGGTTCATGATTCTTCTGCATCTAAATGGTCAGAGTCACATACATTGGTCACAGAGTATGATCTTAAGACTGGACACCCTCTGAACACAATTGTGTGGGTTGACTTTCACTCAGTGTATGCTCTCCACAACTCGTCTTCTCACTTCTGTGCTCTTTTTAGCCCAGAAGAGCTCACTCTTTCTGGGATTCAGCTGACACGTAGTAAGTAAATAGACCAGCAGGAAGAGGAGCACAATATCAGAAAAGAACAGCAGATAAATAAGTAAGTTTGCTGAAAGGATTGCTGTAATTTCAACACAGACACCGTGATTCTGAGAATTAAATAGATACAGAATTTAGTGGCTAGGTTACAAACCCTAAAAAATTACAGACCTCTGTAAATTCAGATTTCTAATAAGTTATTTTAAAGTCTTCAGCTCCGTCATTAATCCATTGTAAAAGGAAAGAAGAAAAAGGTATCCACTTGAGTGATACTGAGATCATTTCAAGCCAGGCAAGCTTACTTAATATGCAGCATTTTACTCATTTATGCCAACTAATTATTACGTAAGACCTAAGATGTGTACCTGGCCAATTGGGGTTTTTTGCATATTGGGGGTCCTGCAGACATATTGGTGGTATACATCCTCACCATTTCCCTGTTTTCTTATGTTTCTTTCTAAATTAATGCTTGCATCTGAGATTCCCAGGACTTGTTTTTATTCCAGGGAGAAAGCCACTGTCTGATTTTTTTTTTTTTCCTCCTCCAAAATGCATTGAATTACTCAGTCCTCAGCTCTCCAGTTATCCTGAAGAAATATTCTTTTCCTCCATGTGTGAACTAACTGATGCATTGCAGGTAAAGAAAGGGGGGAAATATTTCTAGAGAGCGTTGAAATACGGCCATCAAACTGGGCAGCTGACATGTATTTTCCAGTCTGAAAAAGACTCAGTTTAAGGATAATAGCTGAGATGCCCTGATACCAGTTTTTCTTTTGGCCAAAAAAAAAAAGTGTCTTAAGTCTGTTGGGCAGCTGGTAAAAAGTTTTGTGGTGCCTGTTAAAATTGTTCATCTGGTAAAGCTGGTACAGTCTGAAGTATTTGCCTTTGCTTCAATAAAATAACTACTCAGTTAAGGTTAATCACATTTGATGGGCTTGAAAATCCTTTTAGCTTTTCTGGATGTAATGCCAGTACCAATATTTTTCTGGATCTGCAAAGAAAAGCAGTGGATGCACAGAAGAAACATCAGGCTACAAGATAAGACAGAAAAGTGTAAAATAGCCAAAGATTATATTCAGATTGTTTCAAAGTCAAATCTGTGGCAAAGATCAGGTGGTAGCATAGCTGGGTGCATTTCCCAGGGATGGTTTAGTGCATGTATCTGAAGGAATGCTCTTCCCTAAGCAAACTACAGCAGGAATGAAACACTGCACGTATGGTGTGCTCTTAGGTGCATTGCACCTCTCAGCACATATCTGCATGACTCAAGGAACTTCTTCCACATTTTGATTGTGAGCTGTTCTAAGACCCTCTCACCAACAAAACAGAAATCCTTGCTGGCCCTTGTCCAAAGCTGTGGGTCTTAGTGCCTAATGTGCCATTTTCTGCTGTCTGCCTATCTGGTTTTGTTCTCATTACTCTGAAGAATGTGCCCACATAGAGTTTAAGAGCAGCTTGACAGTCTGGGAAAATGATCCCAGGGCTATCACCACCACCAGCAAAGTCCTCTTCTGGAATCAGACCAGAGCTTGAGTAATTGCCCTCATTTATACTCCTTATTTAAAGCTACTGTCAAAGTTTCCATCATGTTTCATGGAGATGTGGCCAGCACTTTGGAAAAACATGGTCAGAGGTAGTGCGAGCTGCTGCTAGCCCTTTGCTTTTTTTATGCTTCCTAAAAGACCTCTGAATATACTGAAACTTTATAAACCCAGAGGAGAGGAGGACAATTTGGTCCATTCAGAAGATAGCTTGCTAACACAGACAGGACCTGTCGGAGTGCTGCCAAAAGGCTGTTAGGCTATCAGAAACCATTTTATGTCACATGCATGAAGGAGCTAAACACAGAGAAGTGTCAAACACCTGAAATCACATTTGATGTCACAGGAAGCGGGAGATGCTCTAAAGCTCCCAGAGTGTGGCCTAAACAAATCTGTCCTTTAAAAACAAAGAATTTCCTCTAAACACTTATTTTCAGGAGAATGAGAAGCAACACTTTATTTTTTATTTCTCCTTGAGTTTATCTTTATTTTTATGTAGAAGTAAACTTTGTCTGTTCTACACTTGTGAGAGTGTGGCAATCTCACATGGGCACTGACTTTTTTCTTCAAATCTCCATTGTCTCAAGTTCTCCATTTGGGTATATTTTGAAAATCAAGAGGCTGTTTCTCTCTCGGATGCTTCGAGGAACTTTGTGTTATCCAAAATATCTCACAGCTGCAAACTTTCATTTTACCAACATACACCCACTGATATCCAGAATTTTTATTCCACATCTAAAGACTTTTGCAAAGTATGAAAATGTTATAGAACAAATGTTCTGTAACAAATGTTATAGAACAAAGTGGATGGGCTCAGGTCTCCTGCAGTTAGCTTTGGAAGTCTCAGTAGGTGGTTGAGGCCACAAATACTTCCTTCAGAGAAATTTTCAATTCTAGATGCTATGTGCTGAAGGCACACCAGAGAAAAATAACAGTTGATCAAAGAAGTTTGTGATAGGACTTAGCTAATTTGCCCACTTAAAAGACAAGCAGATGGCTCCTGGAAAAAAGAGATGTCGAATCCAGAAATGTGTGTCCCTCTTCTCTGACGGACCCAACACAAGGAGCTCAGGGGTGTTGTCTAACAATAAGTGGCCAAAGTTATGTGAGATGAATCCTACCCTACAATAGTTTCTCTCAGAGCTCCAATTGTATGTGCTGATTCTTCCCACTTAAATTCAGCAGAGAAAAATCAAGATCATAATTCTGCAGTAAGATTAGGTAAATTAATTCCCCTGTCCACAAACCCCATCTGGCTGCCTCAGTGTTCTAGTTTGATTTCTAAAGGTTTTTGCTATGTTTGGCCTTCTGCCCTGTCTTAAGGCCATTCAGTAGAGGGATCCTCTTTATTTATAAGGTTTCTGGTTTTCCTGTAGTGTCCTTAGTACTATGCCCCTGACATTGGTTTAGCATAGTGTTGAATTTAATATTATTACTATAAAAGGGAACAGTATAAAAAGCTGTGTCTGTCATTTACTAGAGCAAGTAAAGCTGAAATTTGTTGCAGTGACCTGGAATTTTTCCCTTCTTGCAAAGTAATATTTTAATTAAAAAAAAAAAAAAAAGATAGAGCTCAACTAATCCTGGCAATAAAATGGTTGCTATTGAGTGCCATGTTAGCTTTTGAAACAAGAAAACCTTTTTCACTGCTCACCACAAAAGATTAAGAGACTGTCAAAAAGTTGTTGGCTCTGTTTAACACTTACTAAAGCAGAGTATAGGCTGGTTTATCCATTTATGTTCCCTCACTTGTCTCCTTCATGCATCTTATATAATAATTTCCAAAGTCAGAAACAAAGAAAAAGACATCGGCAAGGATAAAATGGCACAAGATTAAAAAGTCTTAGCGGCTGTAGAACCTGGCCAGAAAGAACAAAGTTTTAAAATCATCATATTTTATAGCATTAGAGTGCCACACAGTAAATATAGATTTTGCTGCTGATTATACTGTTTCACATTCCATTGTTCCCATGCCATTGGCCTTCAGGACTCTGTTACTTATGTAATTCCAAGATTTGACATGGCTAGAGTAAAATCCATCTGATCTCAATGAATAGCATCAGATGAGAAAAAATATTTTAGGAGAAAAATAATATCATTTTTTACTGTGAGTCCATTGATTGGTGACATAAGTTACCATTACAATTTAATTACTCTAGATTATTTTCAAAATAAAAATATAGGTGGATGTCAAAGTATTTGAAATCATCCAGATATAGAGTTCATTTAAGCAAGTTGTCTTTATTCTTTTTTTGTTTGTTTGGTTGGTTTGTTTCTGGTTTTGTCTTTTCAGATTTTCCATATTAAGGGAGCTAATATGGAGTGGTATATACAATCTTACCCATATACATTAAGGTCTCAAACAATACAGCATATGTTCATTAATCTAGGGCTAGGAAAGCACAGGACTGTGAGAAGAGACCGGGATAACTCAGTAGGAAGTGTTCTACAGTAAGTGCTAGCACAAAAATCCAGCATGATAATGTGCCAATGAAAGCACGTCAAACCTACATATTGAGAGCTGCAGCTAACAACACTTAATAGGCATTATTTAAAAGTAAAATATATCTACATCCCAAGGAACAGCCAATTTAAATGAAATATGTAAAGCTTGACTGATTTTTTTTCCCCCCTCACCCTGGAATATGACCATGTAAGTTATGCATTTTGGATAAAGGTCTAATAAAGAATTAGAATGTATCTTTCTCAGTCTGCCTATGTCACTAGAGAGAAACCTCAGTCTTACAAGTATCCAGATAGGCTGGAGTACTGGACAAAGGCTAACCACATGAAGTTCAATAAGGACAAGTGCAGGGTCCTCCACCTGGGGAGGAATAACAGCAGGCACCAGTACAGGTTGGGGGTTGGCTGCTGGAAAGCAGCTCTGTGAAGAAAGACCTTGGAGTCCACAAGTTCTCCATGGGCCAGTAATGTGCCCTTGTGGCCAAAAGAGCCAATGGCATCCTGGGGTGCATCAAGAAAAGTGTGTCCAGCAGGCCTAGGCAGGTTCTTTTCCCCTTCTACTCTGCCCTGGTGAGACCACACCTGGAATACTGTGTCCAGTTTTGGGCTCCCCAATTCAAGAGAGACAGGAACCTGCTGGAGAGAGTCCAGCAGGGAGCCACGAGGATGACTGGGGGGCTTGAGAATCTCCCCTATGGAGAGACCTGTGACTGTTTAGTCTGGAGAAGAGAAGACTGACAGGAGATCTCGTCAATGTCTATAAATGTCTGAGGGGTGGGTCTCAGGTGATTGAGGCCAATCTCTCTTTGGCAGTCTGCAGCAATAAGACAAGGAGCAATGGCTACAAACTGAAACATAGAAGGTTTCACCTCAGCATGAAAAGAAACTTCTTTATGGTGAGGTTGACACTGGAATAGGCTGCCCAGAGAGGTTGTGGAGTCTTCTTTGGAGACTTTCAAAATCTGCCTGGATGTGTTCCTGTGAAGACTACCCTAGGGGATCCTGCTTTGGCAGGGGGGGTGGACTCGATGATCTCTGGAGTGGACTCGATGATCTCTGGAGTGGACTTGATGATCTCCTAACCACCAAAGTTCTGCGATTCTGTGAAATATAAAAAATGTTTATTATCATCTTTATGCTGTTTATTTTAAAGTATTAGGTTTTGGAGGTTTTTTAAATTAAAAAAACGGGTACTTCAATTTCTTGCTTTTAGCATGTTATTTTTACTGGAAATATTTTTTACTATGCTCTTCATTATGAAGAAATGAAATCATGATAAGAAGAGGAAGGTTTATTTTGTTTGCTGTGCAAATGTAATAACATATGTACTTGAATACTAGCTATTCAGTGTTTCAGAAGCATGAGATATAGGTTAAAAAAACCTCATTGCAAAGAGATGACATGTAGATGATTTTTAAGTATTATCCAGAAGATGTTTAATTAATTTAAAAGAATAAAATTGCTCAAGTAAATAAGTTAAATCCTCCTGATTCTTGGAAATCTAGCAACATTTTGCTGTGATCCATGGGCAGATGCCTGAGGCACTCTGAAAGAGACTGATCTAAGCCTGGAGGGAGATGACTAAATACAGATGCTCAGCACAGGTGTGCAAACTCTCAGCCTGAAAATGACCATCCCTCACTGTTAAGTTTGCTGGCAACTTTGTATGGTCCATGGTATTCCTGGTTTCCAGTCTGTTCTCTCCTCTAAATTGTGCTTGCCATTGAAATGAAACTTTCACTGATGTGTGCAATTTGAATGTCAGCAAAGAGCTTCTTGTATGGCAGAGTGCAGCCTGAGAGCCAATGGCTGTGGCAGGACCCTTATGACCCTGTAGCTCTGCAGGACCTTTCCCTGGGGTAGGGGGAGCCTGGGTGACCACCTAACTCCAGGGTTGCTGATTTGGAGCCTGAGACCTGTAAAGGATGAGAATCTGCTGTACAGCCAGGCATAGTGCTGCAGTAACCCCTGGGGGAGGTAGGAGTCTTCAAAACAAATTGCACAAGTACATTGATGCTAAATGAATTACTACTTTATTTCAATATATTCTGATGGATTTTCACTTTATGCATGAGTGTTGTTAGCCCTGAGCTCTTGTACCCATTTATCACTGGAGCACTCTCTGCAAGTAGTGAGTGGTTTGGCACTGTTTCAAGGAATGCCAGCTTTGCACCCATAAAGAGTGCAGTGAAAGTGTATGATTCTATGACTGGTGCTTATCAAGTGTAGTATTTCACTCTCTATAGTCTTGCTGTCCACCTGAAAAACATCTAGTAGGGAGCACTGAGATTTCTCAAAATGTGGCCTCAAATCCTGGTTATGCTCCTGTTCTAAGTAACTTATTCAAGCTGTCCTGTGGATTATGTGTTCCTGGATGTCCTTTGATGTGGTACACTTTAATTTGTACTACACTGCCTGTCTCTTTTAAATACGTTGTGTAATCATGCTTCATTCTCAGAGTCTTGATTGAATTGTGGATAAAAAAAAAAAAATTAGTGCAGGACTTATTTAATTATTTTTTTAAAATTTGCTTCTAAACTTGTTTGCATGTAACTTTGTGTTGTTACATAAAATATTATTGTGTACAATGAAAACTCTGTGTTTGGAAAAGACATTTCTCCTTGGAACAATCTCTACAGAAACGCATTTTGCCATTCTACTAAAGCACCAACAGCTGAGAGGCATGACAGATTATTTGGCATTCTTAGAGCTGACTTTGCCCTGCACAACATATTTCTATCGCTGAAAGAAAGATAGTGTTACACCTTCAAAACCCCTACTATTGTAATTGAGAAAGTCAGCCTTCCCAATGTGTGCTTATGCTGTTATGCTGCTAGGAATGCAAATAAATTAACCATTGTGAGCTTCAGTCTTAATGCAAACAAAACGTGTAAGGAGAGGAAACAAAAAGGGAGAAAAATTAACTACATATCTCCAGACTCCTGAGAAAGCTGAGCTGAAATATGTTCCATTAAAAAAAAAAA
>VWYK01004440.1:11096-23479 GCA_013399775.1 Semnornis frantzii
CTATCTGAGTATGGCACATGCCATACAGAGCCCAAAACTTCTCTGGGGAGGTGTCCCTTGGGTACAAAGCTTATTCCTGTTCCTAAGCTGTCCTCAGAGAAATCCTCCTGTAACTCCTCAGGGAACCCATTCTTGCCTGTGATAGGGCACAACCTCTCTTCTCTGCAGAGGACCAATGTGCAAGAAGAGGAAGTCCTAGTTTTGCCTCCCACCACACATTTTAGGCCCCTGTGCTCTAGGAGTGCAAGAAAGTCATAAAATGCCCCTGTGTAAACAGATTAACACCTAAGCATATTCCTAGCCTGGTTCTTGTTACACTTTTCTTGGTGAACAAAAAGTACAGAATAGGTTATACGCTACCTCCTCTTTCCCTTATTAAGTAGTAATTGTACAAAAAATAAAAGAATAATCCTGAACACAGGCCCTAGAAGCATGTGTCTGCCCAAATGCCTGTTACATTGCAGTAGCACACTACCTTGTAATTTTCTTACACTAGCTTCATGAATATTTAGAGTGCTTCAGCACCAAGTCTTAGGAAGAGGATGCCTGACTTGGTGAACTTGCATGAATTTCCTGGGGATGAAGTAAAGTGAGGTCTGTACTGATGCTTTACACTCAGGTCAGCTACCAATCTTGAATTTTGGGCTCTTAAAAGCTTTTCGAAATCTCACCTTGTATAACCTTAGGGAAGTAAAGAAGGCACAGTAACTGTATTTCCTTCCCTAAATGCAAAGATTGCTTTTATTCATGGCTCTGGTGTGAAATGCAGTAGGCAGGAGGAGGAAGAGGAGAACATCTGTGACCCTGGCTGCTATTTCATTATAACCTGGAGCCAAAGCACAGCTTGGCCCCACATTAATCCACAGGTTACTTTTTCCTCTTTTCCTTGAGAGAATAACTTCATTCACGCATGGCTTTTCCTGTAGACACAAAAGACCAAATGCAGTTGTCTTTGGTTGTGCATTTTTCCTGGTGTCATATGAAGAGTAAAAACTGTCTGTGACATGGACAGAGCTTTGGTTAATAAAGATGTGTGTGAATTTCTTGCTAATGGGTATAACACTGAATTCACAGGCATCCTCAGTTGCTAATGGAACCTGAAAGTTGTCAGGAAGATGTTGCAGTTCCATTTGGCGTGACGCCCACCCTCCTCGTGTTGACAGTTCTGCAAAGTTACGTTTTAAAAAACATATTTTCTTAATGCATTTTTTGGCTAACCCAGTTGTCCCCATTACTTCTGAAATACTTTAGTCTAATTCACGTTAACTGGCTTACTGAGATGCCAACAACATTCTTTTTAACCAGGATCAATTGACCAGACTTACACAACTGCTGGTATTTAAAGAAAGTTCAAGCCCTTTCCTGACTGCTGTAGGGCTCTGAATTTCTCATTTATCTGCCTCATTAAGAATATTCTGTCATCTATGCGCATAGTAGGCAAATAGCTTTAATATTTCCCAAAATGGCCTCTTTTCTCCAGTTGAAGCTGATGGTACCAATAGAAAACAAAGAATAGCAGCTCTTAAAGTGCAAACCAAGTGCACACGGGCAGTGCACGGTCTTTGTTAAAAATCTTTTCTATGATGTGAACATTTCAAATAAACAGATAATGAAAGTTTAAGGTAAATATAAGTAGAATCATAGAATCAGTCAGGGTTGGAAGGGACCACAAGGGTCTTCTAATTCCAACTCCCCTGCCATGGGCAGGGACACCCTACCCTAGGTCAGGCTGGCCAGAGCCTCATCCAGCCTGACCTTAAAGACCTCCAGGGATGGGGCCACAACCACCTCCCTTGGCAACCCATTCCAGAGTCTCACCACCCTTATGGTGAAGAACTTCCTCCTCAAGTCCAGTCTGAATCTACCCACCTCCAGCTTTGCTCCATTCCCCCTAGTCCTCATATCCTAAAATGTCCCTCTCCAGATTTTTCGTAGGCCCCCTTCAGATAGCGGAAGTCCACAAGAAGGTCACCTCAGAGCTTCCTCTTCTCCAGACTGAACAGCCCCAGCTCTTTCAGTCTGTCCTCATAGCAGAGGGACTCCAGCCCTCTGAGCATCCCCATGGCCCTTCTCTGGACATGCTCCAGCATCTTCACAACCCTCTTGGAATAGGGGCTCTAGAACTGGATGCAGTACACCCGGTCTCACCAGAGCAGAGGGGTAGAATCATCTCCCTCACCCAGCTGGCCACACTTCTCCTGATGCAGCCCAGGCTCTGTTTGGCTTTCTGGGCTGCAAGTGCACACTGCTGGCTCATGTTGAACTTCTCACCCACCAGCACCCCCAAGTCCCTCTCCTCAGGGCTACTCTCCAGCCAGTCACTGCCCAACCTGTATTTGAGCTTGGGATTGCCTCGACCCAGATGCAGAACCTTGCACTTGGTCTTGTTGAACTTTATGAGGTTGGCTTGTGCCCACCTCTCCAGACTGCCCAAGTCCCTCTGGATGGATCCATTCCCTCCAGTGTATCTGCTGCACCACACAGCTTGGTGTCATCAGCAAACTTGCTGAGGCTGCACTCAATGCCTCTGTCCGTGTCACTGACAAAGATGTTGAACAAGACTGGCCTCAGGACTGATCCCTGAGGGACTCCACTTGTCACTGGTCTCCATCTGGACATGGATCCACTGACAGCTGCTCTTTGGGTGCAGCCATCAAGCCAGTTCTCTATCCATCTAGTGGTCCACCCATCAAACCCATGTTTCACGAACTTGGAGACCAAGATGCGGTGTGGGACAGTGCCAAAGGCTTTGCTCAGTTCTGAAGTGCTGACTGCCTTACAGTAAATTCCCAGTGGTTCACCCCATTTTAGCAGTCATTGCTGCAGACAAACTAAAAGATGATTTTTGTGGTCTCCCAAACTTTATGGCAAATCCAGAGAGAGTATTTCCAGGCGGTCATTTACAGCACTACAGATAAATGTAAAAGTACAAGGATATAAAAGAAGATGCATACAGGTTGCATGGCAATGGAGTACTGAAATGAGATGTGTGAGAAATGGTTTACACAGTCTCTCTAAGATATGGGAAAGGTTTCCATTAAAGTTTTCCAGAGAAATTTAGGAACTATCAAAATGATCCATCACAATATCCAGCACTGCCAGAAGCAAATTATTTTCCTGGAATTCAGTTTAATATCCTTTATTTCTCTAAGAATTTTTGACTAAAAAAAATTCAAGTGACATTGAAAATACATTTTTCAAATTTCTTGGTTTATTTCATCATCTCCAGCTGCATTAGGTCACAATCCTAGAAGAAAAATAACTATGGAGAATGCTAGTAATTTTTCACAAAATCAAAGTTAAATCAGAATTTGATATTTCAAAATCCCCTGTGAAAAGGTATCTCCCATGTCAGCTAGGATAGGGTTAATTTTCCTCACAAGAAGGTGGGAGGTGGCATACCCAGGACAGGCAGTTGAACCTGCCCATGGCATGTTCCATACATTACAATGTCATACACCCTGTATAAGGGTTACTCCTATTGTTCATTCATTCTTTCTATCACTCTGTTTAACTCTCCTTATCTCATCTTGCTGGATTTTGCATTTTGTACCTAATTTCTCCTTCCCATCCTAGAAGGGACAGGGGGTGGTGGGTTTTGGTTGTGTGACTGGTTGCATGGGGTTTGCCTGTGGCTGGGCCAAAACCCATGACATCTGATCTTTGTAGATCATTCTGTGTGAGTTCTACGTTTTTCATTATGTAGAGTAGCAAAGTAAATGATCTCAGAAGTGGAAAGACTCTAAAACATGAGTCTGTCTATCTGTGATTACATTCAATCAGCATGTCCAACATAACCAACATTACAATTTTGTGATAATGTGACCACCACATGGTAGTAGATTTTGTCATTAAATTAATTAAACTGATTGGCTGAGTTTCTCTTAGGGAACTCTTTTCATGTTTCCCTGTAGGATCCTACCACAAGACCATGACAGCCTTTCCAGCCCTTGTTTGCTGCTTTGAAATAAAGATCCAAATATGAATGGATAGAAGAAGAAAAAAAATGAGTCAGCTCCATTTGTGTTTTCTCTATGCACAGAATAATTCACTGTCATAAGCTCAGTATTCAAGATAATTTTTATATTTCCATAATGATCACATAACTGTTCTGGGGAGAAGACCCTAAAATCCTAAATAAAAAAAAAAAATATTCTCCTTTGTGGCAAAGTTTTACAGTGCCATGGAGATCTTAACAGCTTTGAAAATCCTTCGTTCCTCATCACATCATCTCAGAAATATAAGGGAGCAGGAGCCCCACTCCACAGCTATCTCCAATGTTTGGCTCCGTGCTACCAATTTTGACTGGCACTAGAATTACTAATGAACTTAAACCAAGGAAGAGTTTCTCCTTCCTCTTACCTCTTAGATTGGGTCTTGCTCTAGTGCACAAATGTTATCGTTTTGCAATTGTTTTTCATGGAATTTCAGCTATTGTTGCCAACATCTAAATTACTGCATGTTCACACTAGGAACCACAATTTACACTGATGATGGCACCGGTGCAAGTCTAAGCTTGTCCCCTATGAAATTTGTCCCATCAGGAATGACAAGAGAGAATCCTTTTCCTGCCAGTCTAGTAATGTGGCATGGTTGCTCCAGTAGTAGGTCCTGAGCAGCTCTGCCCTGTCTATCCCTGGTTTAACAGCACCTGCTGATCCATACAGACCTCAGACAGCACAGGAGGAAGATCAGTACGTGGCCCACTGAGCTGTCTCCTGCAGCAAAGGGTGGTGACCAAGAACATTTTCCTTAAAAAAAAAAAAAAATTGAACACAGAAAACATCTGTGCCTCTCTTCTGTCCAGGTTTATTTTTCCAATACTTCACATACCTTAAATAGTTCAGTATGACTCCTCTGTCAGAACAGAAGAAAAGAAAAATAAAAACATTCATTAAAAGGAATATTTTTATTGATGTGACTAATGTGATCAAAGCTTGTATCCCCTCTTACCCCCTATCCTCTTTCTCCACCTCGGCTTTCTGTTTCCCTCTCTTTTTAAAAACCACTTTGCTGTCCTATTGAACTGCTCAGCCTGTCAGATTCTTGCTGCTTCTGGGATGTTTGGCTACTCTCAGAGCATCATATGACTTCAGTTAGCCTGGGGGGCTCCAGCTGTACTCTTAAATGTCATGGACAGAGGTAACAAAAGGGGAGAGGGTTAAGAGAATCAAATATGTTATTAGACATTTCTTTTAAATCCTTTTGCAGAAGATGTAAATCACATGCTTGGCAGGCAGATTTGGGGATGTCACATGGGGGTTGTTTGGTTTTTCGTTGATTATATCCCCAAACATTTGCTATGTCTTACATTTTTTTCCCTTGTTTGTCTTACTCATTCCTCATTTATTTCTATTCAAGTCCAGGGGATCAGAACCTAGGATAACATTTTGACAGGTTCTGCAGCCGGTACAAGAACTTTCTCATCCAAGCTATCTGGGAACCTATTTGGTATTGCTCACCATTGGAATCTATCCTGACTATTTCCTCTGTTGGCCTACAAAGTACAACCCCTTGCCCCTGATTGACAGAAACCACCACTCGGGGTAAGCTGCCGGTCTGTAAAGCAGTGCAACACACAAAATCATTCAGATATACAACAGAACTTGAAGTGCCTAAATTAGCCTGAACTTAAGTTTATTAATTAACCTATGAGCATGGAGACAAAAGGATCATCCCTTAATGATGTTCCTCACTGATATACCTGGGGAAGTGAGTTGGAGGGTTCACCATCTAGTAAGTTGAAGAGTGCTTACACACTGTCTGATACACATCTTCCTCAGGACTGTTTGCTCTTTCACTCCTGGTTCCCTCTGACTAGGGAGAGAAGGGATGGAAAATTCTCTCAGTATTCAGAAGAGAACAGTCAAGTCCCTGAGATGTAGAGATAAGTAGGACTGATCCTCAAGTAAATTTTACCAAGACTGAACATAAACAGGAAAAAAAAAGGAAAGTAATAAAATCATAGAATGGTTTGGGTTGGGACTTTCAAAATCACCTCGTTTCAGCCTCCTTCCATGGGCAATGACATCTACTACACCAGGTTGCTCAAGGTCCCATCTAACCTGGCCTCAAACACTCAAAGAACACTACAAGAGAAGGGTCTTGTACCTTTATCTTCCTCCTGCCATGTCTTCTCCAGAACTGGGAAGAATTGATAACCCTTTCTTGCACAAGTTGCCCATCCCAATCAAAAACCAAGGAACAGGAAAAGCAAGGTGCATTTTATGCACATCTTTCCCTGAAGCTGCAAGAACAGGTGCTGCACATACTTTGTATGGAAAAACTTACAGTTCTCTGGAGACATCAGCTGTCCAACTCTCATATTGTCTTGACCTGAGCACCCTTTACTCTTCCCACCACAGCAGGGAGGACAAGATGATCTCTTGTTTACCTAGGACTAGATGGCCTTTCAGGGGTCCCGTCCAGCTTTAGTTATTCTGTGGCCATGGGTCTAAAGCCTCTTCCCTCACCTGGGAACCTGCATCAGGCTGATGGCCACTGTGGCTGTGGGAATTTGCTACGATGATGCCCCATAGATGACCCAGACCTCCTACATTGTGTAATGGAAAACAATGTTTTTCATATACTAGACACTCCTGAGGAAATAAAACAACCGATCAACTTTGGCAAGAAAATGTTGAAGCTTTTTCAACTAAAGATCAATTTCTTCCTTTTTGAAGCTGAAATTCTTTTAAAAAAATAAAAGCTAAAATTAAGCTGAAGAAAAAATTCCATGAGGATTTACTTTCACAGGTTTGCCATAAAAGAATTCGGCATTTGTCATCTGACTCCATCTATACTTCAGTCAAATTGTGTTGGAATGGTAAAGAAATCTATAGGGACAATCACTTAAGTATCTTTTTGCAAGGTTATGGATAGATTTTTTTTTTTAAAAAAGACTTTTAATTGAGAAATTAATACATATCAGTGCTCATAGAAAAATTCACACAATCTGTGGATGTGATTGCTGAAATTTTGGCTAATAATTTTATCCTTCTTTAAATCCATGTCAGTCTCAATGATACAGGCTGTAGCTTGCTCAGGAATAAGTCATAGCACATTTAACCACAGTTAGCAACTATTCATGGCTTATCTCAGCTTCCAAGATTAGGTTTCTGGGCAACTGATTCTGTTGCTTCTTCAGGCCCTTCTGGGCATGATTTTGCAACAGTAACTGCGTCAAGTGGATGTTCATATTTGATTTAACAATGTGCTCACAGTTAACTTAATATCTGTGGGCCCATAATTGCGGTTTGGAGGGTGAGAGCAGAAGAATGGAGAATGATGTATGCACATAACCAATCTTGGGATCATCCAACTCATATTTGCTTGAATACAAATGACTAGGTTCTGAACTCCCTGCAGCTGTAGAGACATTTCGCACTAACTTCAAAACAGCAGAATAGGAAACTTAACATACACCACTTCACTTGCCACGTCACCATAGCCATTTTCCTGCCACAGTGACTGTTCAAAGTGCAATGCTGAAAAACTTTCTACTTCTTGTAAGAAAATTCACCAGATTTCAACAAACTCATAGAAGTTAATTCTACACCACAAATGGGAACATGTTCACTGTCTATCGTATTATCTTTATTCATAACTGTTTGAGACACTGGAACAGGTTCCCCCGGGAGGTTGTGGATGCTCCCTCACTGGAGGTGTTCAAGGCCAGGTTGGATGAGGCCTTGAGTGACCTGTAGTAGTGGGAGGTGTCCCTGCCTATGGCAGGGGGTTGGAACTAGATAATCCTTGAGGTCCCTTCCAACCTTACCATTCTATGATTCTATGATTCTCTATATGTAAAGAAATTAGAAAGAGCACATCTTCACCACCTGAGCAGATGAAGGTATCATTGTGAAATGGTAAGATACTAAAATATAGTCTTCCACAGTTCTAAAGTGCAGTTTTGCATCTGTTATTTACATTTATTAAATTACCTTAGGAAACATTTGAGTTTCTGAAGGGTTCTTTGTGAATAGAAGTCTGTAAAATGGATGAGTTTTCCTAGGAAAATAAGATCTGAGACCTTGGTGTAGTGGTTTGAACTATGCTCGCACCAAGCCATTACACTTGGTTAAAGAAATCACACTCCTTTTAGCAATTGTTTCTAAAACTGATCAGATTTCATAAGCTCAGGGAAGCTTTGTTAAAGAATGAGATGCCTGAAAAACAAGTGAGAATTTAAAAGCAGCACCTGACACTATATTGCATAAGCATTTGCTGCCTCCTCCTTCTGCATTTCTGTATCTCTTTCCATATCAGTTCCTTCTTGTAAGATGAAACAAAGAGGATAGAGCAACAAAATATAGAAACAAATGTACATGGACTTCTTAGTTCCCTTCTCATGTGACCTCAGGAAGGAATTTGTTCTCTCCTATCTCTCCATCATCAGAGAACACAAAACAAAATGTACATCTGCAAAATGCCTAAGGGCTCAGGGAAGGGGAACTTGCTAGAGTATGTTCTCAGGTTCGACAGTGGGGCTACGTCAGCCAGGGACAACTGTCATTGTTCTTTGATGCCAGTAGAGTTATGGCAATTCACATCAGCAGAGCTAGATGGCTTAGTGCAATTCAGCTAGCACTGGTGCAAACAGGTGATTTATGCTAGTGGAGTTTCTTTGTTTGCCCAGTAAAAATGTCATCTCCACACATAACTAAGAACAAGGATGTACGGCAGGTGTGGTAGCCCAAGTAACCCTTTCGGGGACATGAGCACCAATCTGATCACTCCCAGGGCTGTCCTGGAGGACTCTCTGCCTCACTGGCCAAGGAACACTCCAGAATTGATCTCTCAAACCTCTTTTGAATTGAGGGTGTTGTCACTGGCAAAAGCATTTTAGGACTGTAGAAAATACATAATGGGATGCATAGGGGAGAAAATGAAAGCAGGGGAAGGAGGCAATCAAGGTGTTTTTTGAGGATGACTAAGCTTGAGAAAATAAAGGGACAAGTCTCAAGTTGTGCCAGGGCGGTCTAGGCTGGATATTAGGAGGAAGTTCTTCATGGAGAGAGTGATTTACCATTGGAATGGGCTGCCCAGGGAGGTGGTGGAGTTGCCATCCCTAGATGTGTTCAAGAACAGACTGGATGGGGCACTTAGCGCCATGGTCTAGTTGATTGGATAGGGCTGGGTTATAGGTTGGACTGGATGATCTTGGAGGTCTTTTCCAACCTGGTTGATTCTATGCTTCTGTGATTCTAAGTGTGAAAAGAAAGTTGGTTGTGTGAAAAGAAAACTGCTTGTGTGTAAGAAGCTTGCTTGTCAGTACACCTCTCTGGCCATGCTGTGCTTGATCATCATAGTCTGTCCTATTTTCTTATTCAATTCTTTTCTACTTCTTCCCTGGATGAGGAAATTCCTCTTTTGTGTGCACATGTGTGTTTGGAGGTCTGCATGCAGGCATAGGGCTGGGGGACCAGGGGTCAAAACTGCTGTGTTCACAGCACAGCACCTGGTAGGTTCACATATGAGCACCTGTGTATGGTAGTGAAGATCAAGTGGTAGAAGCTGTCAAGTAGGTGCAATGATAGAGGTCTATCTGTCTGGGAGTGAGGAAATTAGAGAAGGTGCCTACTAGGATAACCAGAAGCTCTCAGACATCTGTCAAAGGTGCTATGTGGTCTAGTGGTTTTCTGAGTGAGGAGGTGGTGATGTCAGAGGTCAGCTGCTGAAGGGACCCATACCATGCATACATATATAAAAACATTCCCTCTAAGGGACCTCCATCCTACTCAGTCAGAGAGGGAAGCAGAATGAGGCCAGTAGTGCTATTTATGTTCATGTGAGTGCTCTGTATGTTTGTTTGTGATCAGTGTGGCCAAATCTGTGTATAGCCAAATCTGTGTATAGTTATGCCTCTGGTGTATATGCATGCTCTGTGCTTGTGCCTACAGAATCACAGAATTAATCAGATTGGAAAAGACCTCTAAGATCATTGAGTCCAACCTATCACCTAGCCCTGCTAACTAACTAAACCATGGCACTAAGTGCCTCATCCTCTTAAACACCTCCAGATACCGTGACTCCACCACCTCTGCAGGCTACTGCACATTAGAGGTTCAGCCATGTGACAGATTGTGACCAGGGGCATGGAACTGCATATGCATTACTCTTATGAAATTACACCCTTATCAGGTTACAGGACTGAGCAACTCCAGAGCAGTATTTATTGAAAAACAGATTAAAATGTATGTTATGCTCCTAAAATCTTTTGAGGCTCAAGTGAGTTAGGTCATCAATGTCACCTGCAAGAAAGGAAGGCATGGGTATGTATAATCTGCAAATCTCACTATGTCTTCTGCATTGAACGAGACTTCCAAAGCTGCCGATTAGTATCAGATACGTGCAGGGTATCCAATGGTAGTGTGTTAAAGATTTCACTTTCATTCCATCTATTTCATTGAGTTTACGAAGACAAGTATACTCTTTTTCTCCCCAATAACACTATCAATGATCATACCATTTTGCTGAATGAGTGTTAAAAAGAGAAAAAAAGAAAAAAAAAAGAAAAGTTGAATTAAAGCATTATGACAGACAAATTCATCAGACTCTTTGTAAATACATTCCAAGTAAGTTCACACAAACTTTTTTTCTTTTTTTTTCTTTTCAAAACTGGACTATTTATTATTGTTTTTAAATTATTTTAACTTGCTGCTCCAAGTAATAGAACTTGGGATAGAAAGAACTCTGTACTCCTTGAGGGGCAATCAAATTTGCTATTTAAAACATTGTTTAAGTTTCTGCTGGAGAAAATTGGCAGCAGGCTAAGGTCACTTGGCTTGTCCGGAATCATATTTAATTTTTTTTTTTTCCTTGAGAATAACCACATTTGCTGCTTCTTCAGTGACCTTCCCATCTTCCTTGTTTTCAGAAGATCTGTTAAGTAGATTATTTTCTAGGGAAATGTTGCATTTTCAGAAGTACATATTTTTCTGTTCTGTGCCTGAACTTCTCCAGGCTTTGTTTACAGTAGTATGCTTGTTTGAATGAACAACTCTGATGAAAGCCAGTGTTATGAACCCATTTAGGAGTTCATGAACTTCACCTGAGTACCCTCATGCAAATCTTCTCCTCCTCCATCCATGCCTAGATTTGAGTCTCTCTCTATTTTTTTATTTTTTTTTTAATTATTCCTTTTTGCTATTGCAGTCACATCTTGTCTGGTATTTCCTACATACCAGAGATCTGCTGTGCTACACTATTCTAAATCCATGACCTGACAGCAGCAAGTTGCTTCAGCAGAGAAACTTGGGTCATTCCCTAGCCTCAGGAAACTAAAATCTTCTTCACTTGCCATGGAATGCGACAGAAGTGCATCTACCACTCTTCCAAATTACAAAATTATACCAGTCTGTGGGTAAGAGCTTTGCCTGTGGCTGTTCTGTGATCTCAGGACCACCTGTAGGATGTAACTGTAGTGGAATGATCAGCAGCAATTCCTCCAATAAGACAGCAGGAGAGGAGAGGTGCAGAGATCAGTAGTTAACAATTCATCAAAATGCATTGGATAACCCATATTTACATATACGTAAGAGCCACAGATCATCCTGATAGAAAATATGCCTGGCACACGTGGGAATCAGAGTATCACTGTGGTAACAGGCTACTTAAATCTATCTAGCACATGTAAGACTCTTGCATGGAAATGCCCCATTCCTGTTGGGATAACCTTCCTGGAAAAGACATAACTTTCACAATAGCAGATTTTTCATCAGGTGAAGGAAGACATAATAAATGCCTTAAAAGTCTGCAGAACCTCCAAGAATTTCAAGAAAGCAAAGTCTGAGTGGTAAAGATGTCTGTAAATTGAGGCCAAGATATTTCCTTACACAGCAATCCCGTGTAGGACATAACTGTTAGCCTTCACAAACGAAGGGAGAATGCAAAGGGCTCAAAGCGATATGAAGTGCTGTCACTCACACAATAAAAGGAAATGGTTCTTTATTCAGCTGTTTCTCACTCTGAAAACTGTAGAAGAAATCAGTCCTGCATCGTGTCTACAAATTCCCAGATCCTATTCCCTTCACCAAAGGTGGCCTTGTCTTTATTTATAGCAAGAACTACCTGTAGCCTACAGTGAGGTTTCACTCCTGGAATTCAGTCCACATTGCCTAGGTCATAAATTCATAGCTGCTGAGATAAAGGACAGGAGGAATTATTAAATCATATGCTGTGGTATTTCAGATGCACTTAAAATGTTTCCAGTTCAATTTGAAAACACGGCAACATGGAGAATTCACCATTACCCTTGATTAATACAACCCCATTAATCTTCTTTCTCCTTAAAAAAAAAGTGTGTCTCACTTCTAGTTTAATTCAACCAACTTCAACATGCCACCTGTCCTTGTTACCCTCTCTGTATTCATAGAATCATA